>JAWIIG010000091.1:0-205688 GCA_033557465.1 Ichthyophis bannanicus
TTGATGTGGAAGGAATCTAATGAGGGCGCAGATGGGTTGCATGAAAACATTAAAAAGAAGTGCTGAAAAGTGAGGACCCTTGGTGGTACAAGCCCTTCGCTTGCAGGAATGGGGAATCTGATCTTGAGGGGCCGGAGCGGGAACATGTTGCCATCTTTCATTTAAGGTATGATGGTACACCATAAGTAGCGCAGTGCCGTGCACTCCCTTCTCGGCAAGGCTGGGAGAGTAAAAGTAGGTCGTGACTGGACAGAGTCGAAGGCAGGCCGCGATGTCTAGGAAAATGAGAGCAAAAGGCGTTGTTCTGAGCGTTGTCAAATAAATCCCCCCTACAGTTAGGGTGTTGAATAACGTGGTTGAAAAGAGTTTCAACCACCATGTGTAGAGTCGCGGTGATTGTTTGTGATACCCCGTGTTGGCAGGTTTCCAGGGGTCGAGTGGTTTTCAATGTAGTGGTTAGTTGTCGTTGTGGCTAGTTTTTTCCATAATTTTGTGCTAGGAACGGGATGGCTTGATTATTGGTCGGTAGGAGGTCCATTTTAGCATCTGTCAAGCGTCTGTTTTTTTTTTCGAGCAGGGGTCTGATTGAAGTTTGCTTCAGGACTGCTTGGCGGGAAGGTTCCCGGTCAGGAAGGATGTTGTTAATAAGGATTGGTAAGGAATGGGCTCAGTTCAACACGTAGTGTTTATATCGGTTGTGCTGGGCAAGGATAATTCGGTGACGGGGTGGTATTTATGCTGTTTATTATGTCTTGGAGTTTCTCTTAGTGGATGGTGGTGTGAATGTCAGTGAGCATTTTTTGGGTGACGGTTTAAGTCAGGCAGAGTTAAGGGTGGAGGGGGGGGGGGGAGCCGCCCGGATTTGTCATTCCAGGGCCAACGGTTACCGGAAGATACGCTTAGACATCTGACTGGCTTTGGTTCAGGAGGTATTCAGCATATTTCTTGGGGTTCAGGGGTGGAAATTCTCCTTGTAGTCCTTCGCTCCACACTGGGGGGCAGATGGTGAGTGCCACCAGGAAGAGTGCTTTCCAGGAAAGGAAGCGGAGAGGACAGGTGCGACATAGGCTCAAAAGGTGGGCAAGTAAGCCACTGCAAGACCACCTTTAAATTCCACTCTGTTGCTAATGGGAGAATTGGAAGCTTCAAGAGTAGGAGGCCTCTGAGGAATCAGGATACCAGAGGGTGAGCTGAAAGAGTTTGCCCATCCACTGGAGAGTGGTTAGCTGATAGCGCACTCAGGTGAACCCTGACAGAGTTAGATTTGAGGCCTAATTCGAGAGGTGGAGCAAGTACTGTAATACCTGAGGTACTTGACAAGTGAATGGGTTCTCCTTATTCTGGGTACACTACGCTTCAAATCTATGCCACTTGAATGCATAAGATCTTCTAGTGGATTGACTCCTAGAGGCCAACAACACCTCCTTAACCTCCTTGGGAAGGAGTAGAGGAGCAAGTACTACCCTCTCAAGCAGCCAGGCCATTAAGTTGAGGGATCTGAGATTGGGATGTAGCAAGGAACCCTGTTCCTGGGTCAAGAGGTCGGGCTGCACCCCCAGTGGGAGTGGAGTTTCAACCTTCAGTTGAAGGAGAAGAGGGAACCAAGGCTGTCTGGGCCACATGGGGGCTACCAGGATGACCGAGGCCTTATCCCGAAGAATTTTGAAGAGAGTGCGTGCCACCAGGTGGGGTGGGTGGGGAACGCATAGAGAAGACCCTGTGGCCACGAGATCAGGAAAGCGTCTGCCGCCACGCTCATCGGATGTGGCTGCCTCGAGCAGAACCGGGGCAACTGATGGTTTTGCGGACTGGCAAATAGATCCAAGGATGGGAGACCCCAACGGTTGAAGATCCACTGGGCTACATCCTGGTCCAGTTGCCATTCGTGAGGCTGAAGAATCCTGCTCAACTTGTCGGCAAGGAGGTTCTCCTGACCAGGCAGATAAACTGCCTTTAGGGACATGTGATGTGCCACTGCAAAAGAGCAGAGGTCCAGAGTTTCCTAGCAAGAAGATGACAGAAGGCTTGAAGAGTTAGGTGGATGGCTCGAAGCTCTAGAAGGTTGATTTGAAGTGTGTCTCGCACGAGGACCACAGACCCTGAGTGCAGGAACCTTGGCAATGGGCATCCCAGCCCAGCAAGGAGGCATCTGTTATCAGCACTCTGGCGTGAGAGGGAGGTTGGAATGGTACTCCCTGAAGCAAATTGGGGGAAGGGGTGAAGCCACCATTGCGTCCACTGGTCTCTGAGGCTCCATTGAGCTGTGCGCATGTGGAATCGAGCATATGGAGTCACATGCACCGTGGAGGCCATGTGGCCCAGGAAGGTGTAGGAAGACCCTTGCAGAGGACTTGAGGCCTGTGCTGGACCTGCTGTACCAAGTCCAGCAACCGCCCTGCCCTGTCCAGCGGTAGGTAAGCTCTTGCCTGAAGAGTGTCCAGTCTTGCCCCTCTAAACTCCAAGTTCTGAGTGGGAAGTAAACTGGATTTTTCACGATTTATAACAAATCCTAGGTGTTGGAGCAGGGTGACTATGTGAACAGTGGCCTGCTGTGCCTCCAGTGCCGATTGGCCCGATGAGCCAGTCGTCCAGGTATGGAAAGACGAAGACACCCTGGCTTCTGAGGAAGGCTGCCACCACTGCTAGGCATTTGGTAAATACTCTGGGAGCGGAAGCTAGGACAAAGGGAAGCACCTTGTACTGAAAGTGGTTTCCTCCGACACAAACCTGAGGTATTTTCTGTGGTCTGGGTGTATGAGGATGCGAGTATAAGCATCCTTTAAATCTAAGGACCATAGCCTGTCACCCCTGTTGGAGGTAAGGCAAGTAGGAACTTTTCCCTCACCAGGAACTTGTTTAGATTTCGCAAGTCTAGGATGGGGCGTAGGCCTCCTTTTCTTTTTGGTATGAGGAAATACCTGGAGTAGAAGCCTTGCCCCTGCAGGTGATGGGGCATCGGTTCCACCGCCTGATCCTTTATGAGACCTGCCAACTCCTGTAGGAGGAGGTTCCTGTGAAGAGGAGGCATGAGAGGCTCTCCTGGGAAAAAGGAGGTCGGCACCTGGTTGAAATGAAGTAAATAGCCCTGCTGAACTATTTTCAGAACCCAGGTGTCGGTAGTAATGGCTGGCCACCTGTGGGCATACAGGGCCAGCCTTCCTCCTGTGCAGGGCCAAAAACATTGGTGGAAAGAGGAGCTATGCACTGGGAGTCAAAAACCCCCTTCCTGCTGGGCAGGAGCTGGAGGCTTGGTGGTCTTCGGCTTATGTGGGCCATGCACCTATCCCCCTGGCCTGCTGCCCCTGTTGGGGAGCTGGGGTGGGCCTGGTAAGTGGGGTAGTTTCTGTAAGCCGTACCCTTCTTCAGGAAAAAAGGCTTTTTTCCACGAGGCCTTCTTCTTGTGAGAAGGTGCAAATGTTTTCTTCGACAACCTTGTCCGGGTCAGGTACTCGGACTTGATTTCTGCAGCTTTCTCAGTCATGGGTTTACCGAAGAAGTTGTCTCCTCGGCATGGGACATCAACCAACTTGACCTTAACCCATGGCTCTAGTCTGACGACATGAGCCAGGCCTGAAGGCGTGCACTGATGCCAGCCACGACTACTTGGGCCAAAGCCTCAAAGCCGTCGAAAGCTGCTCGAGACATGAACTTCGAGCACTCTCTGATCCCTGTGGACAATGCTTTATGTTTATGTTTATTTGAATTTGATATACCGCTCAGACCAAAAAGGTATTAGAGCGGTTTACAATACTACATCACTTAGGGAAAAAGAAAGGAACGCCAATTATAAAATAGGACAGAGTAGAGTACAGACACAGTCAAACAGATAAGAGGAGGAAAGACACGGAACAGCACATTACCCAGATAAATAAGCAGGACTTCAATATAGCCTCCAGAGACCGACGCCACGAACCAACGCCTAAAGGCCACGCCAAAGGGCCCTCTGGCGAGGCCCTCAGGCGCGGGCGCGCCCCGGCAACGGCAGTACTTCAGCCGTTGAGCTGGGCGGATGATTGGCTGCTCGGGGAGGAAGGGGGGGCTCCTGCTTTGAAGCGCTGCAAGGGCTCCTCGGATAGGCCAGCTGAGAACCCGGCAATCTCCTTTGCCAGGTCCCGCAAGTACATGCCCATGTACAGCTGGTAAGTTTGGACACAGAATGACAGCATCGAGCCTTGGTAGCACTTTCTGCCGAGGGCGTCCAGGTTTCGGGGCCTCCCGGCCAGGGGGCACCAAGGAGTGCGGCTTTTGGCTTTTCAGCGGTTGAATGGCCGATTCCACAACCATGGAGTTGTGTGGCAGCTGCGTTTACTGGAACCCAGGACTCTTGCGGACTCGATAGATGGAATCGACCCACTTGCTGAGCGCCGACATCAAGGCCGGGGACTCCGACATGCGGAGCATCAGACGTTCCAAAATCGGAGGCACCAGTACAGTAAGGGCCTCCTTCGGGGGAGAGTCATACTGGAGAGCATTGAGCTCCTCGGCTCGAGGCTCCTCCTCCGCATCGGCAGGGAATGCCAAAGCCTTGGCCATGTCCCTGACGAAGTCCGAGATCCGAGTGTCCTCCGGAGGGGACCTATTCTGAGGCTCAGAATCCGGAGAGTCCGATGGGATACACCGGGTCCGGAAGATATCAAGGGAGTCTTTCTCCTCATTCTCTCATGCAGAGTCCTCTGAGGAGGACTCAATGGGCTCCGGCCTCGAGGGCTTCGGGCCCGACTGCCCCGAAGCCGAGGGCATCGGTGTCAACGACCTCGGTCCCGAATAGGAGGTCGAGGGGGACCTTGGCCGAGGATTGACTCGGCCTCCGGCGTTAACATCTTGGTGGTCGGGGCAGATGGACCGGTGAGACCGGCCATCAGTGCCTGCTGCTGCTCTATGCTGCTCTCCAAGGCTGCCAACCTGAGACCGAGCTCAAGAGGCTACGCAGCTCCTGGAGGAGAGTCCACTAAGACAACAGAAGTTAACTTGTCCAACGTCTCCGACTCCCTGTGAGGTTGTTTAGCTGGCCGCTCCGAATTCGAGGACCAGGCTCCGCAGCCTGGAACCCGAGGGCCCAAGCCGATCAGAGGCATCCAGCGACGCCGCCCTCACGAGCTTCTTCTTTCTCCGGTGTTCCCTGGAGAGAGACACCCGTTCAGAAGATCCACGATGGTGCTCGGGCTCCGATTCCCGAGATGTCGAGGCTTCTGAAGAGTCCGGGTGCAGAATCAGAATAAATTCTGTCACACTACTGCTGCCTGAAGACATCTTACCACATGGCCCACATACCACCGGATCATGGTCGGGGCCAAGGCATCAGAGGCAGCAGTCGTGTGTGTTGGTGAGAGACATCAATTTCTTACACCGATTACACTTTTTAAACCCACTGGCAGCCATCGGGGGAAAAAGGGCCCCTGCGAGGTCAAACAACCAGGCTGCCAGTGAAAAAGAAAAAGAGCGCGAATGCTAGTCATAAAGGACAAAAAAACGAATATTAGGAACAGGACTCGGTACCCATGTACCAAGCCCAAGGCGGGAAGAGGAACCAGTGTTGAACCGGGAAGGTGACAAAAACTTTTCAGCTTTTTCCACGGTGAAAACAGGACCACGTCCTTTGGGCTCCACGGAAAAAAGAAGACTGAGCAAGATGGCACCCTTGGGCGGGAAGAGGATCACGCATGTGTGATGCAATCCCAAAGGCTTTCTTTGAAAGCTGGGGAATTGCTCCGCACGAGGCTCCGTCGGCGCCGACATCACCCATATGTGAGGACTGACTTCCTGCTTGTTTCTGGAGAAGCATCCTTTAGAAATGTCTTGAAGGACTAGAAAAAGGGACTGTTACTTCTGGAGAGAGATTTGCAACTGTGAGTATATACTTCTGGTAATTTTCTAAAAGGAATTCTTTGTAATAAAGCTAATTAATCTGTGAACCCACTATTTTTGTTAAATCAGTCAGAGCCTAGTAGCAGCAGTTTAGGTTTAAATTTAAAACACAGAGGAGACCTTTCTGGTAACATTTCATACCCAGCAGAGAGCTAGTAGTTTAAATTTAATAGTCACTCAGAGCCTAGTAACAGCAAAGTACTTTTAGTTTAAATTTAAAACACAGAAGAGAGCTTTTTGGTTACATTTGGAACCCAGCAGAGAGCTTGTAGTCTAAATTGAATAGTCACTCAAGACTAGCATCAGCAAAGTACTTTTAGCTTAAATTTAAAACACAGAAGAGAGCTTTCTGGTTCAATTTAGAACCCAGCAGAGAGTTTGTAGTTTAAATTTCATAAGAAGTTAGAGCCTAGCAGCAGCAAAGAGCTATAATTTAAATCAAATCAGAATACAGTTTTATAAGTATAAATATCCATAGCAACCCTTAGTAAGTAAAGAACTTAGATCTAAACACAAACTTAAAACTAAGATGCAGACAGCAGTCCAGCAGCGGGATGGGGGCTTTCCAGTCTTTTGCATTGAGTGTCACATGTATGATTTTCTCCCAGTTGGTGAGAGGTCTTACGTGTGCACTAGGTGCAAGGAGCTCTTTGCTCTCAGGGAACGAGTCCGTTCTCTAGAGGCTAAAGTAGCAGACTTGGAAAGCATAAGACAGACAGAGAGGTACATAGACGAGACCTACAGGGATATAGTCCTGAAGTCCCACCTCCAGTCTGGCAGCATCCCTGCTGCCATGGAGGAGAGAGGTCACGTGACAGGAGATCACCACCCTGGTGTGGCAGGAAGTGATCCTGTAACTAGGACCTGTCCTCCAGGTGATGTAAAAACCCGCTCGCACTGAGGACGTGTCTCCAGGGCCATTTGCCCATGAGGGAAGGGTTAGGACAGCCGTTATAGTTCGTGATTCGATCATTAGGCATGTAGATAGCTGGGTGGCTGGTAGACGTGAGGATCGCCTGGTAACATGCCTGCCTGGTGCGAAGGTAGCGGACCTCACACGCCACCTAGATAAGGTCTTAGATAGTGTTGGGGAGGAGTCTGCTGTCTTGGTACATGTCGGTACCAATGACATAGGAAATGTGGTAGGGAGGTTCTGGAGGCTAAATTTAGGCTTTTAGGTAGGAAGTTGAAATCCAGAACTTCCAGGTTAGCATTCTCTGAAATGCTTCCTGTTCCACGCGCAGGACCCAAAAGGCAGGCAGAGCTCCGGAGTCTCAATGCGTGGATGAGACAATGGTGCAGAGATGAGGGTTTTGGATTTGTTAGGAACTGGGGAACATTATGGGGAAAGGAGGGGCTCTTCTGAAGGGATGGGCTTCACCTTAACCGGGATGGGAACAGGCTGCTGGCATTAACCTTTAAAAAGGAGATAGAGCAGCTTTTAAACTAGATATTAGGGGAAAGCTGACAGTCGCCCAAGAGCGGATGGTTCGGAAGAATGTATCTTTGAAGGATACTACCAAAAGCAGAGAGGTTCCACAAAAGAGTAAAGAAGCCCAAATGCCCTCAAGTATGGAGCAGACAGAGCTTAAAGATCCCAAATTACCCATGTCTAACAATAGCCAAATTAATATGAATAAAATACATTCTCTAAAATGCTTGTATGCAAATGCTAGAAATCTAAAAAATAAGATGGGAGAATTAGAATATATAGCACTAAATGAAAGGTTAGATATGATTGGAATATCAGAGACATGGTGGAAGGAGGACAACAAGTGGGACACTGTGATACCTGGGTACAAACTATATCGAAATGATAGAGCTGATCAAATTGGTGGAGGGGTTGCTCTCTATGTTAGAGCGGGCATTGCGTCAGAAAGGATTAAAGTTTTGCAGGAAGCAAAATCTGCTGTAGAATCTATATGGATTGAAATTCCATGTAAATGGGGGAAGGCAATGGCAGTGGGGGTGTACTATCGAGCGCCTGGCCAGAATGACCAAATGGATGATGAAATGCTCAAAGAAATCAAGGAAGCTAATAAAAGTCACAGCACAGTAATAATAATGGGTGATTTCAACTACCCCGGTATCGACTGGGTCAGTGTCATGTCAGGACATGCTAGAGAGATAAAGTTCCTAGATGAAATAAATGACTGCTTCTTGGAGCAGCTGGTTCATGAACCGACCAGAGGGGAAGCCATATTAGACCTAGTCCTTACTGGAACACCAGATCTAGTGCAAGAGATGAGGTTTTTGGGGCCACTTGGCAATAGTGATCATAGCATGATCGCATTTGATTTAATTAGTGGAGGAGGGATAGTAAGGAAATCCACAGTACTACCTTTTAACTTTCGAAAGGGAGACTATGATAAAATGAGGAAAACCGTTAAGAAAAAACTAAAAGGAGCAGTTGCAAAGGTTATAGACGTACATCAGGCTTGGCTGTTGTTGAAAAATACTATCTTGGAAGCCCAGACAAGCTGTATTCCACGCTTTAAGAAAAGTGGAAGGAAGTCCAAAAAACTGCCAGCATGGTTTAAAGGTGAGGTCAGAGAGGCTGTTGTTGCCAAAAAAAGCATCTTTCAGGAAATGGAAAAAAGAGCCAAACGATGAAACCTGGAAACAACACAAGCACTGGCAAGTCAAAAGCAAGGCATTGATAAGGCAGGCAAAGGGAGAATTTGAGAAGAAGCTTGCTGCGGAAGCAAAAACACGAAGTAGTAAAGACCTTTTCAAGTACATTCGTAGCAAAAAACCTGTGAGAGAGTCAGTTGGTCCATTAGATGATAAAGGGGACAAGGCGATAGAGGAGAGACTGAATGAATTATTTGCTTCGGTCTTTACTGAGGAAGATGTAGGGATGTTACCCATGACTGAAGTGGTATTTAAAGGTGCGGAAGAATTGAAGGAAAAATCGATACATCGGGAAGATGTATTACAACTATTAGAAAAACTGAAGAGTAGCAAATCACCTGGGCCGGATGGTATACATCCAAGGGTGTTGAAAGAACTGAAATATGAGATTGCAGACCTGCTATTAGTAATCTGTGAACTATCATTAAAATCATCTCTAATACCTGAAGATTGGAGGATCGCCAATGTAACACCAATTTTTAAAAAGGGTTCCAGGGGTGATCCGGGAAACTACAGACCGGTGAGCCTGACATCAGTACCGGGAAAAATGGTAGAAACCGTCATAAAGAATAAAATTACTCAGCATGTAGATAGTCATGACCTAATGGGAAACAGCCATCATGGCTTTAGACAAGGAAGATCTTGTCTTACTAATCTGTTATGTTTTTTTGAAGGAGTGAATAATCAGGTGGACAAAGGTGAGTCGGTTGATATTGTGTAGCTGGACTTTCAGAAAGCCTTTGAGAAGGTCCCTCATCAGAGACTTTTGGCAAAACTAAAGACTCATGGGATAGGAGGCAGTGTACTATTGTGGATCAGGAACTGGTTAAAAGATAGAAAGCAGAGGGTAGGGCTAAATGGCCAATTTTCCCAATGGAGACAGGTGAATAGTGGTGTACCCCAGGGATCTGTGCTGGCTCCGCTGCTTTTTGACATATTCATAAATGACCTGGAAAGTGGAATAACGAGTGAGGTTATCAAATTTGCAGATGACACAAAACTATTTAAAGTTGTTAAAACCCAAGAGGATTGTGGAAAACTGCAAGAGGATCTTGATAAATTGGAAGACTGGGCATCAAAATGGCAGATGAAATTTAATGTGAACAAGTGCAAGATTATGCATCTAGGGAAGAACAACCCAAACTATGGTTACACGATGCAAGGTTTCACATTAGGAACCACCACCCAGGAAAAAGATTTAGGCGTCATTGTGGATACCATGTTAAAACCCTCGGCCCAGTGTGCAGCGGCGGCCAAGAGAGCAAATAGAATGCTAGGTATGATAAGGAAAGGAATGGAAAATAAAACAAAAGATATTATAATGCCTCTGTATCGTTCCATTGTGAGACTGCACCTTGAATATTGTGTGCAATTCTGGTCGCCGTATCTTAATCAGGATATAGCGATTTTAGAAAAGGTTCAGAGAAGAGCCACCAAAATGGTAAAGGGGATGGAAGGATACTCCTATGAAGAAAGGCTTAGAAGGTTAGGGCTCTTTAACCTGGAAAAGAGATGGCTGAGGGGAGATATGATAGAAGTCTATAAATTAATGAACGGAGTGGAACGGGTAAACGTAGATCGATTGTTTATCTTATCAGAAATATAGAAAGACTAGGGGACATGCAATGAAGCTACAGGGTAAACTATTTAGGACTAATAAAAGAAAATATTTTTTCACTCAACGTGTAATCAAACTCTGGAATTTGTTACCGGAGGATGTAGTAAAGGCTGTTAGTGTAGCTGGGTTTAAAAAAGGTTTGGACAAGTTCCTGGAGGAAAGGTCCATAAACCATTATTAAGAAGGGACCCAGGATATCAATGCTTGAACCAATACAAGCATTGTGGAACCTGTGTCCCTTGGGGAAACTGGTAGGTACATATGACCTAGGTTGGCCACTGTTGGAAACAGAATACTGGGCTTGATGGACCTTGGTCTGACCCAGTATGGCATATCTTATGTTCTTATGAGTCGTCAAGAGTGTGGAGAGACTGTTAAGGGAGTTTCCCACATTCATAAGGTCATGCAAGATCCTATGAATGGGTAGAGTAGCTGCCTCTTTAGGAGCCTTAGGGTACTGAACAATTTCTAATTCTTCTGCTCTGGGTTCCTTTTCAGGAATCACCGTGATTTTAAGTCCTCAAGCTAAATCCTGGAAGGACATGTCTTCTGGATGAGACATTCTATGTTGAGAAGGAGATGGGTCATCCGGAAGGATTGCTCTAGTACCGGAAGAGTCATCAGAATCATCGGAATCGGAGGATTTGAAGTATCTAGTGGTCTAGTGGTTAGGACAAGGTACTTCAGGCCGGAGGGCCGGGGGTTCAAGTCCCACCTGGGGACAGCAATCTCAGGCCGGAGGGACTGGGATTTCTAGTCCTATAGGCACTCCTTGTGGTCTTGGGCAAGCCACTTAACCCTCCACTGTCCATGTTCCCTGTAAGTATTAGTGTATGTGTCTCATATCCCCTCGTGTTAAATGTATCCCCCAATTGACCGCTTTGACCCGGTGAAAAGCGGGATATAAATACAGCTAAATAAATAAATCTGTGTGCCAGGAGTTCCTGCAACGCACGGTACCGGTACCGTTCGAAGTTGGTATTGGGTTCTCGCTGTACCGGTCTTTCGATACCAGAGAAAGACTCAAGGCTCGGCATGGGGGGGGGAAGCATACCAGCTGAGGCAGGTGCAGTCGGTACCGGCACCACTGTCGGTACCGATACCTGTGAAACCGTCAGTAGCGGTAACAAAGCTGCTAAGAGAGCCGCTAGAATTGCGTTCGATAGCAAGGATACTTTGATCCATCGCTCCTGCCAATGTTTGAGTGTCGGTACCGGTGGAAGCGGCCATGATCCAAGAACATGGCACCAGCAGTTCTGCAGAGGTGGAAGCCTATGGAACATTCTGGAGCCCCGTTAATGCTTTGGAAGCCAAAGCCTCCGCCGGGGCTGTTTTGCCAGTGAACTTTCCTCAAGGGCAACACCAGTGGCATCTCAATACCTGGAAGGAGATCTATCCTTTGAGGATCGGCCAGTCTTAGAAGACTTAGGTTTAGTTACCTAAGATTTATGGGAGGAAGATGAAGCCCTGGAAGACGTCGATGCAACGGACATCGTATCTGCGGCAAAAAGGGTACCGAGTTTTGCAGCTCTATTCTGCAGACCCCTCTTGGTCATCTTCCTGCAGGATAGACACTCCGATGGAGAATGCTCAGGACCTAAACATTTAAGTCATGAGTGTCGGTGACGGATATGGTACCGCCACACTTAGAACATTTCTTGAAACCACTAGCTGGTTTCTCCATGTTTGAAGAAAAGTGGGCCTAGTGCCCAAAATGGCGCCTAGCACAGAGAGGGGAAAGGCCCCTGAAGAAAGAAGTCCTTCAGAAAGATAGTTTTTTTTGAAAAAGAAGAAAAAGAGAACCAGCGGTACCGGTAGGCGTCGAATGAAGGCAGACACGACCACAAAAAACAAAAAAGTAAGAATAGATTTTCTGCAGTGAGAGGGTGTGCGTCCTGTCGGCTCCGCGGAAAACGAAGAACTGAAGAGGGAGAGTTGGAAAAGCAGGAAGGCAGCACGTAGGCGCTGTGGGATGCTCCCAAAAGCTTTCCTATTGGATGCTGGGGAGCGTTCCCGCGCAGGCTCCGTCGGTACCGACGATACCCATATGCGAAGACTACATTCCTGCTTATTCCTGGAGATAATATTTTTTCACTCAACGTGTAATCAAACTCTGGAATTTGTTACCGGAGGATATAGTAAAAGCTGTTAGTGTAGCTGGGTTTAAAAAAGGTTTGGACAAGTTCCTGGAGGAAAAAGGGACCTAGAATATTACTACTTGACCAAATAGAAGCATTGTGTAACATGTGTCTTTTGGGGAAACTGCTAGGTACTTATTTTATTTATTTATTTTATTTATTTATGACTTAGATTGGCCACTGTTAGAAACAGGATAATGGGATTGATGGACCTTGGTCTGACCTCGTATGGCATATCTATGTTCTTATGTCCACTACCGCTTCCCCTAAGAATCAAACAGCCCAGGAATGAATGGATCACAGTGGGCTCTGGTAGGCTGCAACCTGTAATGCAGGGACATGATATAGATCAAGTTATATCCCTGCATAATGCCTTCTCTGCCTTGGATAACGAGGGTGCTCAATCGATGGAAACTGAAGTGCTCTTAAATGATAGACTTAATGCCAAATCTATTGATAATGTACCAAACAGGAAGAAAACAAAATCACAAAACAGAAAACTACTACTCTTGGAGATTCCATCATCAGAGGCACCAACTTGAGAACACAGCTGAAAGGAAAGAGGATGGTCAATTGCCTCCCAGGCTCTTCAGCCAGCAGAAATACAAACCAAATTGTTGCTATAGTTAGTGCAGAAAGTGAGTTCTCCAAAACTGATATTGTCATCCACTTGGGTACAAATGACCTGGGTAGAAACAGTGCCTCTGCAGTTCAGCGTAGTTACTCACCTGTAGCAAGTGTTTTCCGGGAACAGAAGGAATCAGTCCTCACATATGGGTGACGTCGGCGTCGACGGACCCCGCACAGAGCAAATCCCCAGCTTTCAAAGAAAGCCTTTGGGAATTGCTACCACACATGCGTGGTCCCCTTCCTGCCAAAGGGTGCCATCTTGCTCAGTCAAATGACATAGCTAAAAAGACGGCAAAACAAATGAAGATAATAGGACTGCAATTCCAAAGGGAGAAGGGAGGGTTGTGAGGACTGATTCCTGCTGTCCCTGGAGGTCACCTGTTACAGGTTAGTAACTATGCTTTCTTTCTCCGGGAACAAGCAGGAAGTCAGTTCTCACATATGGGACTCCCCAGCTACAGGCTACCATGAACCCATAGCCAAAAAAGGCTCCCTCATCGAGAGCCGCAAGCAGCCACAATGAAATCCGTATTATGGAGTAACACGACCTCTGCGTCCAAAGGAATTAGCACTCCGGTATCCTGAACACAGAAGATCGGACGGTAAGAGTTGCCTAGACCCCGAAAAGGTTACGGAGCACAGCCTGGCCAAAGGCACTGTCCTGTAGGGACTCTCTCCAGGCAGTAATGAGCTGCGAAGGTATGGACTGAAGACCAGGTGGCAGCCTGGCAGATGACTACCAGAGGAACCGAACGCAGGTGAGCAACTGGTGTCGCCATAGCCCTGACTCAGTTCGCCGTGACCTGGCCTTCCAGCGGAAGCCTCGCCTCCTCATAAGCCCAGGCAATACAGTCCGCCACCCATGTGGACAACGTACGTTGGACACCGCCTCCCCCAGCTTACTGGGATCGTAGGAAACGAAAAGCTGGGAGGCTTTTCAGTGGCCTTGAGTACGTTGAATGTAGAAGGATAAAGCCCTCTTACAGTCCAAGATATGGAGGACCGCCTCTGCCCGACTGGCGTGCGGTGTGGGAAAGAAGGTAGGAAGGACCACCTCCTGATTGAGGTGGAAAGAGGACACCACCTTCGGGAAAAATTTGGGATGCGTGCGAAGCATCACCCTATTCTTGTAAAACCTGGTATAAGGCTTCTCTGCCACGAGGGCCTGGAGCTCACTCACCCTTCGGGCAGAAGTGAGCGCAACCAGAAAAACCACCTTCCAGGAGAGATAGCGAAGGTGACATGTAGCCAGAGGCTCGAAAGGTGGTCGGGTGAGCTGCCCCAACACCACATTGAGATCCCATTCGGTCGCCGGAGTATGAATCAGGGGCTTATAGAGGAGTAGGCCCTTTAGGAAAAAGGACACCACTGGATGAACTGCTTCCCGTCCTGGATAGATGGAGAAGGTATTGCAACACCATGACCACTGGGCAAGAAAAGGGGTCGACCCCCCCGTTCAGCGCACCAAAATGCAAAACTACGCCACTTAAACTACGCCTAAGCTTGTCTGGTACACTCTGTGTGAAGCCAGCAAAAAAATCCTCCACTTCTTTCGGAAGGTGGAGCGGGGCTAAAGTCATCCTCTCAGCAGCCATGCCGTTAGCAAGAGAGAGTTGAAGTTGGAATACAGAAGAGAGCCTCCCTCCTGGGAAAGGAGCCATGGAGCTGACCCCAAGAGGATGGGGGCCTCCACTGCTAGCTGCAGAAGCAGTGGAAACCACGGTTGTCTGGGCCACCATGAGGATACGAAGATGACTGAGGCACTGTCATGGAGAATCCTGAACAGAGTCTTGGTGATCAGTGGTGTCGGGGGAAACGCATACAGAAGGCCCTCCAACCATGAGACCAGGAAGGCATCAGCGGCCATCCTGGCGGGGTGCAGCTCCCTTAAGCAGAAATGGGGTACCTAGTGATTGTCCGGGCTTGCGAACAGGTCCATCAACGGTTCCCCAAAGGTTTGGAAAAGCCTGCTGGCTTACTCTGGGGTCCTGCTGCCACTCATGCAGCTGGAGCATCCTGCTGAATCTGTCGGCCAGCCAGTTGTCCTGACCCGGCAGGTACATAAGAACATAAGATATGCCATACTGGGTCAGACCAAGGTCCATCAAGCCCAATATCCTGTTTCCAACAGTGGCCAATCTAAGTCATACGTACCTAGCAGTTTCCCCAAAAGACACAGGTTCCACAATGCTTGTACTGGGTCAAGCATTGATAGAGTAGTTACTCACCTGTAACAGGTGTTCTCCAGGAGCAGCAGGAATCAGTCCTCACATATGGGTGACGTCGGCGCAGACGGAGCCCTCGCGGAGCAATTTTCTCCAGCTTTCAAAGAAAGCCTTTGGGAATTGCAGCGCGCATGCACGGTCCTCTTCCCGCCCAAGGGTGCCATCTTGCTCAGTCTGATGACATAGCTAAAAGACAGCAAAAAATTAGCAAAAACGAAATCATAGGACTGCAACTCCAAGGGGAGGAGGGAGGGTTGTGAGGACTGATTCCTGCTGCTCCTGGAGAACACCTGTTACAGGTGAGTAACTACTCTTTCTCCAGGACCAAGCAGGAAGTCAGTCCTCACATATGGGACTCCCAAGCTTAAGGCTACCGGAGACCCTAAGCACAAAAAAGGAGCTCCCTCAAGCTCAGTAGCACAGAAGGAAGGAATCTTCTCTGAATACTTCTCCAACCGGTAGCCCAACATCCGGGATGGAGGATAGGAGTTGCCTATACAGCAAAGAGATTACGGAGGACTGCCTGTCCGAAAGCACTGTCCCTGCAGGACTCCCTCTCCAGGCAGTAATGGGTCACAAAAGTCTGGCTTGAAGACCAAGTAGCGGCCCGGCAGATGTCTGCCAATGGAACAGAGCGGAGGTAAGCCACTGACGCAGCCTTCGCCCGAACACGATGAGCCGTGACTCGACTCTCCAACGAGAGGCCGGCTGCTCCATAAGCCCAAGCGATACAGTCAGCAACCCAGATGGACAGCGTACGCTTGGAGACAGGGAGCCCCAACTTATTGGGGTCATAAGACACGAAGAGCTGAACAGCCTTTCGGTGCTCTCGCGTACGGTCAGGGTAGAAGGTTAACGCCCTCCTACAGTCCAGGGTATGCAGGACCATTTCAGCTCGGCTGGAGTGCGGCCTGGGAAAGAAAGTCGGAAGTACCACTTCCTGGTTGATGTGAAAAGGGGAAACCACTTTAGGAAGGACGAGAAGCCCAAGATAGGGATCAATCCGCTACCCTGGTCAGACCACCACCAAATCAATATACAGTTAAAATTACCGAACCTGTCTAAAGACACCAAAGCAAAAAGAACACAACAACAACGACGGTTCAACAAACCAAACATGGAAGGTCTGATTGAGTCCATCAAATCACATATAGACCTCGACAAAACAAACCTCGATGACTTAGCAAATGAATGGGACACCGGAATCCGGACCATAGCAACTCTCAAAGAGACTCAGACGACAAACGCATCGAAACAGCAAAATGAACCTTGGTACACCAGTACGATGACCAAAATGAAGAGAGAGCTCAGGAAGCATGAAAGAAAGTGGAGACACACCAAATCCACTGAACTCAGGACAGTGTACCTTAATCTCCTCGCAAACTACAAAGAGGAAATAAACACAGCAAAAAGGTTACACCATACCAACATACTGAACAAAGCCATTAACAAACCACGGGAGCTTTTCGCCCTAGTAAAATCACTTACAAAGACAGCCCTCCCTGAACCTCAGGATAACTCAATACACCCACAAACACTAGCAGATCACTACGCAAGCAAACTGAATACTACCACCCCCACATTTGCCCTAGAAACACCACACCAACGAACAAAGATGAAACAAGAATCTACATGGAGCAAATTCCGCAACATTGACAAACAACAAACCACCAACATCTTAACCTCCATAAACACCACCACCTCACC
Source organism: Ichthyophis bannanicus (assembly GCA_033557465.1). NCBI lineage: Eukaryota > Metazoa > Chordata > Amphibia > Gymnophiona > Ichthyophiidae > Ichthyophis > Ichthyophis bannanicus. The sequence goes on from JAWIIG010000091.1 coordinate 16,818, forward strand.
ACTTGACCCCTGCCCAACTGCCTGGATCAAAGCGGCAAAAAATGAGATAAACCAGCAAATAGCCCACATTGTTAACCAATCACTAAGCCAAGGAGAAATGCCGGAGAAGAAACTAAAACAATCTATAATAAGGCTGATCCTAAAGAATAATTCCCTCAACAAAGACGACCCATCATCATACCGCCCCATATCAAGCATCGCTTTCCTGGCAAAAATCATAGAAAAGGCAGTACTCTTGCAACTTCAAGACCACCTCGACGAACAGGATGCCCTGGACAAACAACAATACGGATTCAGAAGAAACCATGGAGTGGAAACACTTCTCATAGCACTGATGAACAACCTACTTAAAGGACTAGAAGACACAAAGAAAATGTTCATACTCATTTTCATTGACATCTCCGCCGCCTTTGACACGGTACATCATGAGATACTCCTTAGTAAGCTAGAATCCATAGGAGTTGAGGGAACCCCCCTCAAATGGTTATCCTCCTATATATCTAACAGAAGGCCTCAAGTACAATTTAATGGGGAAGAAGCTATTCCATTCACTCAAATGCAGGGCATACCACAGGGCTCAGCACTCTCAGCACTGCTGTTCAATATCTACATGAGACCCCTCTGTGACATCTTCAAAAGGCATAGCATCAACTACCACATCTATGCAGATGATATTATGCTCTACACGCAACTGGACGTCGCCGACCCCAAATATACACAGCTCGAAAACTGCCTGAACGAAATGTTGATATGGCTACAGAAAAATAACATGACGATAAACCACAAAAAAACGGAGGTAATGTACATGTCCAACAAACCCAACTTCAAGTCACCTGACTCAATCACCCTGTGCAACAACACATACAAAGCAAAAGAAGAAATCAAATATCTAGGTGTCACACTCGACTGCAACCTAAGAATGGAGAAACACCTGCGTAAAACAAACAAAGCCATCTTCTATAAACTTAGGGTGATACAACCTCTAAGGAAAATAATAGCACCAGGCGATTTCAGGTCAGTGGCTCAAGCACTAGTCATGCCGCACCTCGACTACTGTAATGCCATCCTACAAGGTCTACCCAAAAAATCACTGGGTATCCTTCAAATGGCCCAGAATGTCGCAGCTAGAATAATAATGGGAACAAGAGTAACTGACCACATCACCCCAATATTGATCGACCTTCATTGGCTTCCAGTTGCTGCTAGGGCACAGTACAAGATGATAGTAACAACGTTCAAGCTGATCAACGACATAGCCCCCTCGTTCCTGTCCTCTCTTATCAACATACAACCAGCAAATAGAAATAGAAGAACTAACAACTTGGGCACCCTGCAGGTCCCTAACGCAATACGAACTGTGAAAACAAGTACAAGTCGCAGAGCCTTCTCTTTCGCTGCGCCCACTATATGGAATCATCTCCCTGTTGACCTGCGGCTAACCCAGGACATGAAAAGTTTCAGGAAAGAGTTAAAAACCCACCTATTTAAATGCTATTACAACCAGCCATAAGTCACAAAATCCAGGAAAACGTAACAAAGGAAACTGATAAATACGTACATTGTAAATCCGCCTTGTGTAACCATGTATAGCCAAGTAAAATGAGATTTCCCCAATCTGTAAATATGTATTATATAATTGTAAATATGTTTACCCCCAAAACTTTAAACATGTGTGCCGTGACCCCCCAAGTCCTCTATGTATTTACTCCCCCACCCTGTCCTGATCGACTTCCCCAAAAGAAGAATCAAACCGCTACTGATCGCTGGAAGCAGCGGTATATAAATGTGTTCTAAATAATAATAATAATAATAATAATACCCTATTCTTGTAGAACCTAGTGTAAAGGGGATCAGACACTAGGGCCTGCAGTTCACTAACGCGTCTAGCAGAAGTGAGGGCTACCAAGAACAAGATCAGATCCCAGTCAGGGGCTGGTGGGCGCAAAGGTGGTTTAAGGAGAAGGAGGCCTCTGAGAAAATGAGCCACTAGAGGGTCGCTGGAAAGAGGCCTGCCATCCACCGGCAAGTGATGTGCAGAAAGAGCACTGAGGTGGACCCTGACCGAGTTGGACTTAAGTCCAAGATTGGAGAGGCAAAGCAAGTACTGCAAGACCACTGACACCGAACAGGAGAAGGGATCTTGAGACTGCTGAGCACACCAGACGGAGAACCGACGCCATTTAAGAGTGCAGGACTTCCGGGTAGAGGGTCGCATGGAGGCCAAGACGACCTCTTCCACCTCCCGAGGCAGCAGGAGGGGAGCCAGGACTACCCTTTCAGCAGCCAGGCCATCAGATGAAGGGACTGGAGGTTGGGGTGTAGGAGAGTCCCCTGATCCTGTGTCAGGAGATCGGGTTGAAACCCCAGAGGAAGAGGAGTGTCCACCGCCAGCTGTAGCAGAAGCGGGAACCAGGGCTGTCTTGGCCACCGGGGAGCTACGAGGATCATCGAGGCTCTGTCCCGGAGAACCTTGAAGAGCGTCCGAGACACCAGTGGCATGGGAGGAAAGGCATACAAGAGGCCTGTGGACCATGAAATTAGAAAAGCATCCGCCGCTACTCTGAGAGGATGCGGTTGTCGAGAGCAGAATCGGGGAAGTTGCCGGTTTAGAGGACTGGCAAAGAGATCCATGGTGGGGAGGCCCCACTTGAGAAAGATCCGCTGAACCACGGAGGGATCCAATCTCCACTCGTGTGGTTGGAGGATTCTGCTGAGTTTGTCTGCCAGGTAATTTTCTTGACCTGGGAGATAAACAGCTTTGAGGAGGATGCCGCGGTTGACGGCCCAAGAGCACAGTTTTTGTGCCTCTTGACAGAGAAGGAAGGAGCCTGTGCCCCCTTGTTTGTTTACATAGAACATCGCAACTTGATTTTCCGTCTGGACCAGCACAGACTGGTGAGAAGTGAGGTGAGAGAAGGCCCTCAGAGCCAGGCAGATTGCTCTGAGCTCCAGGAAGTTGATCTGCTGGGCAGACTCCCAAGGAGTCCAGAGGCCTTGAGTACATGTCCCTTGGCAATGTGCTCCCCAACCCAGGAGAGAAGCATCGGTCGTCAAGACCAGAGAATGCGGAGGAGCCTGAAAAGGCATCCCGAGTATCAGGTTTGGTAGATGAAGCCACCACTGCAGAGAAGAGAGCAGCGAGTTGGAGATCTGAACTGAGTCCGCTAGGCTCCCTGTGGCTTGATGCCATTGTGTGCGAAGGCTCCACTGAGCCGGCCGCATGTTCAGGCGAGCATTGGGGGTTACATGGACTGTGGAAGCCATATGGCCGAGCAGTCGCAGAAATTGCCTGGCAGAGACCATGGAATGGCTGCGAAAGCGGCTGGCGAGGTCCATGAGTCTGTTTGCCCTGTCGAGAGGCAGAAAGGCTCTTGCCTGAAGAGTGTCTAATCGTGCGCCGATGAACACGAGATCCTGAGAGGGGAGCAAAGTGGACTTTGCGAAGTTTATGACAAACCCCAAGTGCTGGAGCAGAGTCACAGTGCGGCGTGTAGCGTGAGTGGCTTCCTGGGAAGACGGTGCTCTGATGAGCCAGTCGTCCAGGTATGGAAACACAAAGAGGCCTTGAAGTCTGAGATAGGCCGCCACCACTGCTAGGCATTTGGTGAACACCCTGGGGGCGGAGGATAGGCCAAAGGGTAGTACTCGGTATTGGTAATGATTGCCTCCCACAACAAACCTGAGATATTGTCTGTGGCTTGGGTGGATGAGGATGTGAGTGTAGGCATCCTTTAGATCCAAGGAGCATAGCTAGTCTCCCTGCTGGAGGTAGGGCAGTAGGATTCCAAGGGTAAGCATCTTGAACTTTTCCCTTGCAAGGAACTTGTTGAGGTTGCGCAAGTCCAGGATGGGTCTGAGGCCTCCTGTTCGTTTTGGTATCAGAAAGTACCTGGAATAAAAACCCTGACCCTTCAGGTGGTGGGGCACTGGTTCCACCGCCTGTTCCTGAAGAAGACTTGCTAACTCCTGAAGGAGTAAGTCCCGGTGCTGAGGGAGTCGCAGAGGCTCTCCTGGAAAGTAGGAGGGAGGTACCTGGTGGAAGTGCAGAAGATAGCCCTGGCGGACTATGTGAAGCACCCAGGTATCTGATGTTATGCCGGACCAACTGTGGGCAAAGTGGACCAGCCGACCTCCTGTGCTCAGAGAAACCAGCTGAGGGGGAGAGGCTATGCTGAGTAAGTCAAAACCCCCCACCCTGCTGAGCAGGGGCCGGTGGTGCAGGCTTGGGGGCCTGTTGCCTATGGGACCCATTACCCCGTCCCTTGGCCTGCTGACCCTGTTGGGGAGCTGCGGAGGTCTGATAATGAGGGTAGTGTTTGTAGGCAGCTGCCTTCCTCGGGTAAAAGGGCTTTTTACCTGAGCCCTTCTTTTTCTGAGAAGGGGCAGAGGTCTTCCGGGAGAGCCGAGTCCTGGTGAGAGTCTCAGTCTCGATCTGTGCAGCCTTCTCATCCATGGGCTTGCCAAAGAGGTTCTCACCTCTGCAAGGGACATCGACCAACTTGTCCTGCACCCATGGCTCGAGGTCGGATGACTGAAGCCAAGCCTGTCGGCGGGCACCGATGCCGGCTGCAGCTACTCGAGCCGAAGCTTCAAAGCCATCATAGGCTGCTCGAGAGATAAACTTCGAGCACTCCCGAATACCAGTTGACAAGGCTTGGAACCTCTGCAAAGGTTCCTCGGAGAGACCAGCAGAGAACCCGGCTATTTGTTTAGCCAGGTCTCGAAGATACATGCCCATATAGAGCTGGTAGGTCTGGACTCGACAAGCAAGCATAGAGCCCTGGAAACACTTTCTACCGAGGCCATCCAGGTTGCGAGCTTCCCTACCGGGAGGCACCGAGGAGTGCATCTTCTGACTCTTGAGACGATGCATGGCCAATTCCACCACCATGGAATGGTGCGGTAGCTGCCAGGTGACTCTTCTTTCTCAGATTCCCAGGCGGACTCCTCGGAGGAGGAGTCAAGCGGCTCCGGTCGGGCGGGCACCGATGCCGTCCGCCCCGACGCCGAGGGAGTCGGCGTCGATGACCGCGGTCCCGAACAGGAGGCCGAAGGAGACCGTGACCGAGGATCGACTCAAGCCCGTATGGACTCGAGGATCGGCTCGGTCTCCGGGGTCGACTTAGACGTCGACGTCCCGGCGGTCAGGGCAGAAGCACCGGCGAGGCCAGCGATCAATGCCCGCTGCTGAGTCCATGAAGGCAGTCAGACTGCTCTCCAAGGCCGTCAACCTGAGTCCGAGCTCAGGAGACCCAGCAGCCCCCGACTCGGGCCCCGACGGCGTCGGGCCCGACGTCGGCTCCTTCGGAGGCGAGTCTACGAGGACAACAGTACTTACATGAGCAGACGAGTCCATCTCTAGTCGAGGCTGCTTGGAAGGTCGCTCCATCTCCAAGGACCCGGGACGGCTATCGGGGCTATGCGACCTGGCCCTCGAGGAACCAGGAGCGTCCACCGACACCGCCCTCGCGGGTTTCTTCCTCCGATGATGTTCCCGGGTAGGAGACCCCCTTTCAGAGGAACTCCGACGGTGCTCAGGGCCAGATTCCCGAGACGTCGAAGCCTCTGACGAGGTCCGAGCCCGGCCGGAGTCAGAGAAGATACGTTCCCGCTGATGCTGCCGACTCCTCAAAGCTTTTGAAGACATTTTGCCACAAGGACCACAAATCATTTCTTCATGATCGGGTCCGAGGCAGCGGAGGCAGTAATCATGTGTGTCAGTGAGAGACATGAGTTTCTTACACTGAACACATTTTTTAAAACCACTGGCAGCCATCGGGGGGAAAAAGGGCCCCTGCGAGGTCAAACGTATGGGCTGCCAGGGAAAAAGGAAAAAGGCGCGAAGCTCGTCACGAAGGACAAAAAAAAAACGAAAAATAAAGGACGGACTCGCAATCGGCGTCGCGAGACCGGGCGGGAAAAGAACCGGCGTCGAACCGAGTAAAAGTTAAAGACAAAAAAGAGAGAAAATCAACTTTTCAGCGGTGAATTACAAACAACGTCTGTAGGGCTCCGCGGAAAAAAGAAGACTGAGCAAGATGGCACCCTTGGGCGGGAAGAGGACCGCGCATGCGCGCTGCAATTCCCAAAGGCTTTCTTTGAAAGCTGGGGAAAATTGTTCCGCGAGGGCTCCATCGGCGCCGACGTCACCCATATGTGAGGACTGACTTCCTGCTTGGTCCTGGAGAAAGCGTAGTTACTCACCTGTAACAGGTGTTCTCCAGGAGCAGCAGGAATCAGTCCTCACTTATGGGTGACGTCGGCGCCGACGGAGCCCTCGCGGAGCAATTTTCCCCAGCTTTCAAAGAAAGCCTTTGGGAATTGCAGCGCGCATGCGCGGTCGTCTTCCCGCCCGAGGGTGCCATCTTAGCCAGTCAGATGACATAGCTAAAAAAAGACAGCATAAAAATTTGCAAAAAAGAACATAAGCAGACGATTGCAACTCCAAGGGGAGGAGGGAGGGTAGTGAGGACTGATTCCTGCTGCTCCTGGAGAACACCTGTTACAGGTGAGTAACTACGCTTTCTCCAGGACCAAGCAGGAAGTCAGTCCTCACTTATGGGACTCCCAAGCTCAAGGCTACCGGAGACCCTAAGCACAAAAATGAGCTCCCTCTAGCTCAGCAGCACAGAAGGAAAGAATCTTCGCTGAATTATCACCCACCGGTAGCCCACTTCCGGGATGGAGGGTAGGAGTTGCTCAGACCTCAAAGAGATTACGGAGGACTGCCTGTCCGAAAGCACTGTCCCTGCGGGACTCCCTCTCGAGACAGTAATGGACCGCAAAAGTCTGGCTCGAAGACCAAGTAGCGGCCCGGCAGATGTCTGCCAGCGGAACAGAGCGGAGGTAAGCCACTGACGTAGCCTTTGCCTGAACGCAATGAGCCGTGACTCGACTTTCCAAGGAGAGTCCGGCTGCCCCATAAGCCCAAGAGATACAGTCCGCAACCCAGATGGACAGAGTACGCTTGGAGACCGGGAGCCCCAATTTATTGGGGTCAAAAGACACAAAAAGCTGAGCAGCTTTACGGTGCTCCCGCGTACGGTCAAGGTAGAAGTTCAAAGCCCTTCTACAGTCCAGGGTATGGAGGACCGTTTCAGCTCGGCTGGAGTGTGGTCTGGGAAAGAAGGTTGGAAGTACCACCTCCTGATTGATGTGAAAAGGGGAGACCACTTTTGGAAGAAATTTTGGGTGAGTCCGTAGGACTACCCTATTTTTGTAGAACCGAGTGTAAGGGGGATCAGACACGAGGGCCTGCAATTCACTTACGCGTCTAGCGGAAGTGAGGGCTATCAAGAACAGTGTTTTCCAAGACAGAAAACGGAGAGAGAACAGGTAGCCATAGGTTCAAAAGGCGGACAGGTGATCCGCTGCAAAACCACATTCAGGTCCCAGTCAGGCGCTGGCGGGCGCAGAGGTGGTTTTAGTAGAAGGAGACCTCGGAGAAACCTCGCTACGAGAGGGTCGCTGGAGAGAGGTCTACCGTCCACCGGCACATGATGTGCCGAAAGAGCACTGAGGTGAACTTTGACGGAGTTGGACTTAAGTCCCAGATTAGAGAGGTGTAGCAAGTATTGCAAGATCACCGACACCGGGCAGGAGAAGGGATCCTGAGACTGTTGGGTACACCAGACGGCAAAGCGACGCCATTTAAGGGCGTAGCATTTGCGGGTAGAAGGCCGTCGCGAAGCTAAGACGACCTCCTCCACCTCTGCCGGCAGGAGAAGGGGAGCAAGGACTACCCTCTCAGCAGCCAGGCCATGAGGTTGAGAGACCTGAGGTTGGGGTGTAGTAGAGACCCCTGATCCTGAGTGAGGAGATCCGGTTGTACCCCCAGAGGGAATGGATCCTCCACCGCTAATTGCAGTAGAAGCGGAAACCACGGCTGTCTGGGCCAGCGAGGGGCCACCAGGATCATGAAGGCTTTGTCTCGGAGAACCTTGAAAAGAGTCCGAGAGACTAGCGGGATGGGAGGGAAAGCGTACAGAAGGCTCCCCGACCATGAAATTAAAAAAGCGTCCGCCGCCACCCGAAGGGGGTGTGGCTGACGAGAGCAGAAGCGAGGAAGCTGCCGGTTGTGAGGACTGGCAAAGAGATCCACCGTGGGGAGGCCCCACTTTAGGAAGAGCTTCTGGACTACCAAGGGATCGAGACGCCACTCGTGCGGCTGGAGGATCCTGCGGAGTTTGTCCGCCAGGCAATTCTCTTGGCCCGGGAGATAAACCGCCTTGAGGAGAATGCCGTGACTGACGGCCCAAGAGCAGAGCTTCTGTGCCTCCCTGCAAAGGAGGAAGGAGCCCGTGCCCCCCTGCTTGTTCACGTAGAACATGGCAACTTGATTGTCCGTCTGGACAAGGACGGACTGGTGGGAAGTCAGGTGGGAGAACGCCTTGAGAGCCAGGCGGATCGCCCTGAGCTCCAGGAAGTTGATCTGCTGAGCAGACTCCCACGTGGTCCAGAGGCCCTGAGTACGTGCCCCTTGGCAATGTGCTCCCCAGCCCAGGAGGGATGCATCCGTGGTCAGCACCCGGGTCGGCTGAGGCGGCTGGAAAGGCATTCCGAATATCAGGTTCGGCTGCCGAAGCCACCACCGGAGAGACGAGATCAGCGGCTCGGAGACGCGCACCAGGTCTGCTAGGCCGCCTGTGGCTTGCCGCCACTGCTGGCGGAGACACCATTGAGCAGGCCGCATATTCAGGCGGGCATTGGGGGTCACATGGACGGTGGAAGCCATATGGCCGAGCAGTCTCAGGAAGCGCCTGGCGGAAACCAGGGGCTGGCTGCGAAAGCGGTCGGCTAGGTCCATGAGCCGTCGAGCCCTGTCGAGTGGTAGGTATGCTCGCGCCTGAGGAGTGTGCAGCCTTGCGCCGATGAACTCGAGATCCTGTGAGGGGAGCAAAGTGGACTTTGCGAAGTTTATAACAAAGCCCAAGTGCTGCAGAAGAGTCACCGTGCGGCGCGTGGCGTTGGTGACCTCTCGAGCGGACGCTGCTCTGATGAGCCAGTCGTCGAGGTACGGAAAGACATAGAGGCCGTGAAGCCGGAGATGGGCCGCCACCACCGCGAGACATTTTGTGAAGACTCGCGGCGCGGAGGACAGGCCAAAGGGCAGTACTCTGTACTGGTAATGATTTCCTGCCACCACAAACCTTAGGTATTGGCGGTGGCTTGGGTGGATGAGGATGTGCGTGTAGGCATCCTTTAGATCCAAGGAGCATAGCCAATCTCCCTGCTGGAGGTAGGGCAGAAGGATTCCAAGGGTAAGCATTTTGAACTTCTCCCGCACAAGGAACTTGTTGAGGTTGTGCAAGTCCAGGATGGGTCTGAGGCCCCCTGTTCTCTTTGGTATTAGAAAATACCTGGAATAAAAGCCTTGACCTCTCAGGTGGTGTGGCACCGGATCCACCGCCTGTCCCTGCAGAAGACCTGCTAACTCCTGAAGGAGTAATTCCCTGTGCAGAGGGGGTCGTGGAGGTTCTCCCGGAAAATAGGAGGGAGGGACCTGGTGGAAGTGGAGAAGATAGCCTTCCCGCACGACTTGAAGCACCCAGGCATCTGCGGTGATGCTGGACCACCTGTGGGCGAAGTGAACCAGCCGGCCTCCGGTGCTGGGAGGAACCAGCGGGGGGGGAGAGGCTATGCTTTGTGAGTCAAAAGCCCCCACCCTGCTGAGCAGGGGCTGGTGGTGCAGGCTTGGGGGCTTGCTGCCTACGGGACCCGTTACCCCGTCCCTTGGCCTGCTGGCCCTGTTGGGGAGCTGCAGGGGCCTGATAATGGGGGTATTGTTTGTAGGCAGCCGCCTTCCTCTGGTAAAAGGACTTTTTCCCCGAGCCCTTCTTTTTCTGGGAAAGGGCGGAGGTCTTCCTAGAAAGCCTGGTCCTGGTGAGAGTCTCAGTCTCAATTTGCGCAGCCTTTTCCGCCATGGGCTTGCCAAAGAGGTTTTCGCCTCGGCAGGGGACATCGACCAACTTGTCCTGCACCCAGGGCTCAAGGTCTGACGACTGAAGCCAAGCCTGTCGGCGGGCACCGATGCCGGCTGCGGCCACTCGAGCCGATGCTTCAAAGCCATCATAGGCTGCCCGGGACATGAACTTTGAGCATTCCCGAATGCCAGTGGACAAGGCCAGGAACCTCCGCAAGGGTTCCTCGGACAAACCAGCGGAGAATCCGGCTAGCTCCTTAGCCAGATCCCGGAGATACATGCCCATGTATAGCTGGTCAGAAAAACCGAAAAAAAGTAAGAGGACTCGTGACCGGCGTCGCGAGTCCGGGCGGGAAAAAGATCGGCGTCGAACCGAAGGAAAAAGTAATAAAATAATGAAGAAAATCGACTTTTTCGCGGGGACAAGACGGGGACGTCTGTAGGGCTCCGCGGAAAAAAGAAGACTGGCTAAGATGGCACCCTCGGGCGGGAAGACGACCGCGCATGCGCGCTGCAATTCCCAAAGGCTTTCTTTGAAAGCTGGGGAAAATTGCTCCGCGAGGGCTCCGTCGGCGCCGACGTCACCAATAAGTGAGGACTGACTTCCTGCTTGGTCCTGGAGAAATCCTGGGTCCCTTCTTAATAATGGTTTATGGACCTTTCCTCCAGGAACTTGTCCAAACCTTTTTTAAACCCAGCTATACTAACAGCTTTTACTACATCCTCCGGTAACAAATTCCAGAGTTTGATTACATGTTGAGTGAAAAAATATTTTCTCTTATTTGTCTTGAATAGTTTACCCTGTAGCTTCATTGCATGTCCCCTAGCCTTTCTATATTCTGATGACATAAATAATCGATCTATGTTTACCCGTTCCACTCCATTCATTAATTTATAGACCTTTATCATATCTCCCCTCAGCCGTCTTCTTCCAGGTTAAAGAGCCCTAATCTTTTTAGCCTTTCTTCATAAGGGTATCCTTCCATCCCCTTTACCATTTTGGTGGCTCTTCTCTGAACCTTTTCTAATAACGCTATATCCTTTTTAAGATTGGGCAACCAGAATTGCACACAATGTTCAAGGTGCGGTCGCACCATGGAACAATACAGAGGCATTATAATATCCTTTGTTTTATTTTACATTTCTTTCCTTATGATACCTAGCATTCTATTTGCTCTCTTGGCCGCCACTGCACACTGGGCGGAGGGGGTTTTAACATGTTATCCACAATGACGCCTAAATCTTTTTCCTGGGTGCTGGTTCCTAATGTGGAACCTTGCATCTTGTAACAATAGTTTGGGTTGTTCTTCCCTAGGTGCATAACTTTGCAGTTGTCCACATTAAATTTCATCAGCCATTTTGATGCCCAGTATTCCAAATTATCAAGATCCTCTTGCAATTTTCCACAATCCTCATGGGTTTTAACAACTTTAAATAGTTTTGTGTCATCTGCAAATTTAATAACCTCACTCGTTATTCCCCCTTTCCAGGTAATCATAGTCTCCTCGTTGGCCACTCTTCTTCATGTCCTTTGTACTTCGAAGTTCTTTGTGTGCTCCGCCAGTTCTCAGATCCCTGGGGTACACCACTATTCACCTTTCTCCATTGGGAAAATTGGCCATTTAGCCCTACCCTCTGCTTTCTATCTTTTAACCAGTTCCTGATCCACAATAGTGCACTGCCTCCTATCCCATGACTCTTTAGTTTTGCCAAAAATCTCTGATGACGGACCTTGTCAAAGGCTTTCTGAAAGTCCAAATACACTATATCAACCGACTCACCTTTGTCCACCTGTTTATTCACACCTTCAAAAAACATAACAGATTCGTAAGATAAGATCTTCCTTGTCTAAAGCCATGTTGGCTGTCTCCCATTAAGCCATGACTATCTACATGTTCAGCAATTTTGTTCTTTATGATGGTTTCTACCATTTTTCCCGGTATTGACGTCAGGCTCACCAGTCTGTAGTTTCCTGGTTCACCCCTGGAACCCTTTTTAAAAATTGGCATTACATTGGCGATTCTCCAATCTTCAGGTATTACAGATGATTTTTATGTTTAAATCTGTTTATTAACAGTTTCCAAAACCCCTTAATAGAATTGAAACAGAAAAAGCAGGAAAACATCAATCACATATAATCATAAAAAACATTCCACTATTACTACCCTTCCCTGCCAGCATGTAAAACCAATTGGCTCAACCCCCGCCTCCCCATTCAGGTGAAAGCAACCCGGGGTATATATATATAACTAACACAACATAGCGAAGATCATAGAATATCAGATAATAACACAGAAGCTCATATAATATCATGCCCCCGTTTTTCTTTTTTACCCCACCCCCCTCCCAAGTGCCTTCCACCAGTACGTGAATCTCCCCCCCTCTACCCCACCCAACCTCCACAAAAATGAAATTCCATAAGGAGACAGAAAAGGACAGGCGCAGGGTGGTTCCTTATCCCTCACCTGCCCCACTCCCCTCTCCGAGATACTACTTCCCCCCCCTACCCCTCCCCGGCCCACCCAACCCCCCGCTGTACTTTCAACGTGGACCCTTCTCACCATAGTCTGCATACCGCAATGGTAAGTCTGGAATCCAGGGTGCATAACATCCCCCAAAGCCCCCCTATAATCCTACTGTGGGTTCTGCTTGGCAGAGATTGCAAATGGGGTCCCCAGCGCAACCAAAAACGCTGCCAGCGTCCCGGATGCCCACCTGCTCGCATTCTTTCCATCAACAACACAGCATGCAATCGCCCCCTCCAAACGCCATATACCAGCCCCTTACCATCCAACCACATTTGCAAGGTTTATTTATTTATTTATATTTCTTATATATCAGTGCGGTTTACAGTTGAACAAGAACATACTACAATGCCACAGGAACATCGAGTTTACAATGAACAGGGTAGTTAAAACTGGAGGTAAACAGGGGGAACTATGTACAAGATATAGTAGCTGAACTAAGGAACTTTAACAGAGTAACTATTTACAAAATACAGTCAAATTTTCATATCAGAGGCATGTAAGGGTCTTTGCAAAGGTGTAAGTTCAGGAGTGAGGGGCGGGGAAGGGGAGGAACTGACTAACTAACCATTCTCTATGGGAGGCTGGGTTATGGGGTGGTTTGGGTAGGGAATGGTGGTGGCTGGGTGTTTTCCAGAATTAGCTTCCGGGTAATGTTTTAAGAAGAGGTGGTGTTTGAGGGCTTTTCTAAATAATGTTAAGTTCGAGATGGCTCGGATTTCGGTAGGGAGGGCATTCCAGGCCCTGGGTGCAAATATGGAGAAGGCCCTACTGGCTGTTGTCTTCGTGCATTTTGTTAGTAACTTAGGGACTACAAGAGTGTTCGTCGATGTGGATCTCCTATTTCTGATGACTGGCGTGGTGTGGATAAGTTTGCTGATGGGCGAGGGGGGCTGGTTCCTTAGGGCTTTGAATGTCAGGACTAGAGTCTTGTATTGGGTTCTAGCCTGTAGAGGTAGCCAGTGGAGGTTCATCAGGACTGGCGTTATGTGATCCGACCTCGGTAATCCTACAAGTACCCTGGTGGCTGAGTTCATGGCTAGACGAAGTGGGCTTAGCGTTGACTGGGGAAGTCTGTGGAGAATGATATTAGCGAAGTCAAGATGTGGGAGTACCAAGGCTTGGAAAATTGTTCGGTAGTCAGTGAAGTCAAGTAGAGGGCGGAGATGACGTAGTATCCGTATCTTGTGGTAGATTGCTTTCGTGGTGTTTTTCACATGTGCTGACATGTCGAGCCGTTGGTCAAGTGTAATGCCTAGATAGCGAATTGTGGATTTTGTCTTTAACTCAGCATTGTTGACTTGTAATGAGGAGGGTGGCGTGAACTTCTGATTTCTCGTAACAAAGAGGACATCAGTTTTGCTGTGGTTAATCTGTAGGTTCTGTAATAGGAGCCATTCTGCTACCGCTTCAAAGCATCTTAATATTGGTGAGAAGTCTGGTTGATCGATCTTGAAAAGTATGTAAATCAGGATGTCATCTGCATAGGCCAGGCATTGAACATTGAAGGAGCGGATTAAGGCACAGATTGGTTGCATATAGATGTTAAACAGCAATGCAGATAGGGATGATAGGGATGCAGATAGGGATGAACCTACAATGCAAGATAGTCATTCGGGCAGTAACCAGCACCAATCGTATCCAGTGCCAAACCACCGGCCTCACCGTCGCATCTGAGTCCTCCCACATATCGAGCACCACATTCCCTGTTGTAAAAGTTAGCGGCACCCGCACACACCCCCGCAGATACGCCAACACGCGCCCCCAAAAAACCTGAATCCTCGAACAATGCCAGAACATATGGCCTAATGTCACCCTAGCTTCCCCGCAGCGAGGGCAGCTATGAGAGCTGCCGATCCCGGCTTTCCATGCCCTAAGGGGAGCGAAATACAAGCGATGCAGCAATTTATACTGCATATCCCGATGCGCTACCATGACACTTAATTTTGGAATCATGGCTAAAGCACATAACACACCAGTCCCCTCTACTACCTCCCCCAAGCCCAGAGTCCAAGCGTCAGCCAGCTCTTCCACTGCTACCGGTGACTCCAGCTCCCACAACATTTTGTGCAACCCAGCCACCCGCACCCCCTGATCCCCCCCATTAAGGCCTCCTCCACGTGGGAGCTTACTGCCCCTCTCAACGCCTCCGAGAGTACACTTAGAATATAGCTGCAAATTTGCGCATAAAGAAAAACATCCTGTCCCCCCAAAGAATACTGTTGGCGCAGCACGGACAAATCTTCTAGCCTACCATCCAGCGTTAGCACATGTTCCAAGTTTACTATCCCCAACCGAGTCCACCGAGCAAAATTTAGCCCCGAAAACCCCGGTAAAAACTCTGCATTACCCCTAATGGGAAGATAGGGAGAATAATGAACTGGGAGCCCTCGACATTTACAGAAGTATTTCCACGCTTTCCGCAGGGGATCCAGAAGAACACTACGGAGATCCCGGGGCAACCCTGTAACTACTCGCGCATGCAAAAGATACCGTAGATGGAGAGGCTGCACCAATTCCCTAAACACTTCCAACAGGGTGTAATCCCCCAAATCCCAAAGCCAGTCATGTACATATCGTAATAAACAAGCTATATTATATTTCCGGACATCTGGGAGCCCCATCCCCCCATGCACCCATGGCTGCCTCAACATCGTCAGACATACTCTTGATCTCCTACCCTTCCATAGGAACCGATTCAGCAATCTATCCAGCTTTCGAAGGTCTACACGCTTTAACAACAGCGGAAGCATCTGAAGCATATATAAGATCTTAGGAAACAACGTCATCTTATACAAGGCGATACGGCCACCCAAGGATAACGGCAAATCTCTCCATTTATCAACACTGGATGTCAGGTCAGTAATAAGCTTGGCCACATTCAACTGGTATAGGTCTCCCAAGTCCGCTGGCAAGTAGATACCCAAATATTTAAACTTCACTGCAGCCCACTTCAAGGGAAATGCGCCCTGCTGTCCCCCAGGGCCCACACACAATGCTTCAGACTTGTCCAGGTTCAATCGAAACCCCGACGGTACCCCGTATTCTTGGATGAGATGTAACAAAGGCCTTAACCCTACTTGCGGTTCTGCAATATGCACTAACAAATCATCAGCAAAAGCCGCAACACGAAATTCCGTCCGTCCCACAGAAACACCCCGAAAGTGTGAGCTATCCCTAATCCGAATCAACAAAGGTTCCAACGTTAAAACAAACAGGAGTGGAGATAGAGGACAACCCGGACGAGTTCCCTTTTGAATACAAAATTCTGAGGACATATTTCCATTCACCATGATAGCCCCCCTGGGGTCTGAGTAGAGAAGCCGCACCACTTCCACAAAGAATCCGGAGAAGCCCAGACTCACCAGCACCTGGTACATAAACTCCCAGTCCACTGTGTCGAACGCTTTTTCTGCGTCAAAACTAATAAGCATGGACTCCAAGCAGGCCGCCCTTCCCGCACACATCGAAAGCAAAATTCTTTGCAGACTATAAGCCGCGTGTCGCCCCCCTCACAAAGCCCACCTGATCTTTATGAATCAGAGCCGGTAAAAACTCTGCTAGTCTGTCTGCCATAATCTTTGCCAAGAGCTTAATATCGACATTAAGCAGAGATATGGGCCTGTAAGAACCTGGAAGAAGCGGATCTCGCCCTGACTTCGGCAGTATAGTGACCAGGGCCTTATTTGCCTCATAGGGAAAACCACCCCTACGGACCAAATCCCCAAAATAGTCCGCTAAAGGAGCCACTATGGCATCTCCCAAGATTTTATAAAACTCACCCCGGAGACCATCCATTCCAGGAGCCCGACCATTCTTCAAGTTCTTAATCCCTGCCTGTACTTCACGCAAAGAGATAGGTTGATTCAGAGTCTGCAAATTCTCATCACTCAGATGAGGTACAGTACATCCCTCCAGAAAGTCCAAACCCTCCTGCTCCCTACCTTCCTCTCCCTTGTACAACTGTTGAAAGTAATCAGAAAACACCCTTTCTATCTCTCCCGCATCCCTCCGAAGGATGCCATCCGAATGCCGAATAACTCCGATATGTCTGGAGCCCCCCACCGGTCGCACCAGGGACGATAACATCTTCCCTGCCTTATTCCCATGCTGATATAATTGATACCGATAATACAGCATAGATTTCTGGGCTCGCTGGTGCAAAAGCATCTCTAACTCCATTTGCACTTCCTGCAATTTACGCTTATTCACCCCCGTCATACATGCCCTCCTTCGCGCCTGGGCTAACTCCCGCTCCAAGTAAATAATTCGCTGATTCATCCGCTTCCATTTCAAACTATGGTAGCTAATTATCTCCCCCTGAAGCACCGCCTTACCTGCCTCCCAAAAGAGAACCGGATTAATCTCAGGTAGGTCATTGAAAGCCACATATTCACCCCACCAGTCTCGAAGATGTTTCTCAAAATGAGCATCACCCCGGAGTTCCAGCGGATATCGCCAAATCCGTGTTCGTCCTTGATCCCGTTTTCCAAGCTCCATAACGACCATCGCATGGTCAAAAATGACCGAGGGGCCCACCTCCGCCGCCATCACCCACCGAAAAAGCGATTCGGAAATCAAAAAATAGTCAAGACGTGACCACGTTCCATGGGCTCTAGACAAGTGGGTATACTCCCGATCCCCAGGATGCAAAACTCTCCAGACATCCATCAAATTATTCGCCTCACACAGCCCCCATAATCTCCGCACACTCCTCTGATCTCTCCTCCCCCCCAACTGCCCCGATCTGTCCATACCTTCATCCATGGCAACATTAAAATCTCCTCCCATAATTACCTGATATCCATTAGTAGTTGCCAGCAAGCGAGTAATGGCCTGAAAAAAACGGGCTTCATAAACATTAGGCGCATACACCGAGCACAGAACAACTTTCATACCATCTAGCAACCCCCAAACAAAAACATACCGGCCCTCCAAATCCGCTTCCACCCTCTCCTCCACCCATCCCACCTGTTTAGCAATTAATATAGCCACGCCCCTTTTTCCCAACAGCAGGGGCCCCATAAACCCTCGCAATACGGCCTTTGCACAATTTCTCATGTTCTTCCCCTGATTGGTGCGTTTCTTGCAACATTATAATCCCAATCTGTTTACGCTTCAACTGTTGCAGCACTTTGTATCTTTTTATCGGAGAACCCAATCCACAGACACTCCAGGTTGCAATTTTTGTACCATTACCCATTATACATCCCACAATTAAGTCTCCTTACAGCAACATCCATCCCAATATGTGGGTGAGAACCCCCCCAGCTTAGGGTTCCCCCCTGCACCGTAGCTCCCCCGAACACCAACTCACACCCAGAAACACCCCCGCACTCCCACCTAAGCAGACCCCACCACCAAACCATAGTCGCACTCCTTCCCGATCCTGCTACCCGTACTCTCTGTCACTCCCCCCCCAGCCCCCCCTACCCCCCTCATCCCTCCCTCCCAAACCTCCCCCCCCCACCAACCTCCACCTACTCTCCTCCAGCCTAACTCTCGAGGCCCCACCAGTACTTCCAGGGCATGCAAAGCCCCCCTCCCCCACATCAATTCTTGTCCCAACAATTACCTCCACGTAACTCGGCAACCAACCCCGCCTAACCAACAAGCATTACCCCATAGTCACCCACCCATAATACACTGAAAGAAAGAAAATCGCACCCCCAGCCCCAATAGAAACCAGCAGAACAAGAACAATTGCCAATGGTGGCCATCAACAATACACCCCCTCCCCATTCCCCCCCGCATGTCCATACTTGCCCGCGAAACACAACACCCATGGCAGCACCCCGCCCTCACATAAAGCAATTACTGAGGCAGCTAGGCAAAGAAAAAACATTCCAAAAAGCCAAGCACAAACATTGCCCTTTCATACAGTGTTAACTCTAAGATTAAACCGTGCCCCCAAACTCTTTAACAAACATTAACAGTGAGCACTCCGTCAACGCTCCCATAGTCAGCAAAAATTATAGTCTGCGTGAGATTGCTCGGGACCCAACCAAAAAGCACATGTTCAGCCATAATGGTTACAGTAGGTCAGCGCTCCCTCCAACAGTGAAAACACACTATGTCCCCCAGCACGTAGGATCACCCATGCTGGTTGCAATATTCCATGGCCTCCTCCGGCGTCGCGAAAAGACGGTGCCCGCCTTCACAGTCTACTCTCAAACGTGCAGGGTAGGCCAGGGAAAATCTCATGCCCTTCTCCACCAGCCGGCTGCAAACCTCTTTGTAGGCCCGTCGATGTTGCGAGACTCCAGCTGAGTAATCTTGAAAAATTAAAACTTTACAGGCAGTCTCCCGGTTTCTCCACGCCAAACGTGCCGCTCGCAGAACCCCTTCTTTCTGGGCCGCATTAAGAAACCTGGCAATAATGGCACGGGGTCTGTTGTCACCAGCCCAAAATGGCCCCAATCTATGGGCTCTTTCCAGGGTAATTTGCCCAAATGCATCTTCCAGCGGCAAGTTCGCCGGAATCCACCGCTCTAAATACCGGCACGTCTTTCTCCGGCACAGACTACGCAATTCCAATAAACCATAAGTTATTCCTGCGGCTCCGGTTTTCGAGATCTTCCAACTTGTCCGCCTGCTTAACCAGGGCCTCCTCCAGCTTCTGGATACGGGCCACGGCTCGTGTCCGCTCGTCTTCTACCGTACTAATGCGCTGTTCCGCCTGCTCCACCCGGCCATTAAAGTCTGTGACGGCCTGTACCACCGCTGCCATTTGCGCCGCCAAACCTCCAAAGCGATCTTCCAGGGCGAGAACCACCGCTTTGGATACTTCCTCTATCATGGTACCCTGAGCCGCCAGGGACTGGCCAGCCGTGTCACTCTCGGCCATCTTGGTTTCAGCTCCCGGGGCTTATCTCGCTTGCTGGATTTCGTCGCCATGAACTCCACCGCTTCACAAATGCGCTCCAAGCTGCACACAGCAAGCCCGGCTGCCTCCCCCAAGTCAAACCATGCAAATTATCAGGTTATCAAGCGAATACTTTAATTCAGGGGGAGGACAGGCTCCAGAGCCAAGATACATCTTCCTTAGCCCACCATGCCACCGGACGTCCCCTGGAAACATCTTACAGATTATTTTAATGATAGTTCACAGATTACTAATAGCAGATCTGCAATCTCATATTTCAGTTCTTTCAACACCCTTGGATGTATACCATCCAGTCCAGGTGATTTGCTACTCTTCAGTTTATCAAATAGTTGTAATACATCTCCCCGGTGTAGCGATATTTTAATGAAGGGCTCCCCGGAAAAAAGGAGACTGAGCAAGATGGCATCCTTGGGCAGGGAGGGGACCAAGCATGCATAGTGAGACCTCCCAAAGGCTTTCTTTGAAAGTTGGGTGGATGCTTCCGCGAGGGCTCCGTCGGTGCCGATGTCACCCATATTTGAGGACTGACTTCCTGCTTGTTCCTGGAGAATTTAGTTTTCCTAAAGTTTAGGACCCTCGCTTTTAGAAACATGATGGCTGAATAAGACCACATGGCCTATCTAGTCTTCCCTTCCTTATCAACTACAACAGCCCCCTTTTTACCTTTAGAGATCCTCTGTGTTTGTCCCATGCTTTTCTGAATTCAGATAATCTCCTCGTGTCCACCTCCACTGGGAGACTTATTCCACACATCTACCACTCTTTCTGTAAAGAAATATTTCTGCATATAACTCCTGAGTCTATCCTATGTCCCCTTGTAGCTGAGCTTGATTTCAATGGAAAGAGACTCTCCTCCTGTGCATTTATGCCATGGAGATATTTAAACATCTCAATCATATTCACCTCTATCCTGCCTTTCCTCTAAAGTATACATATTAAGTAGCCAAATGGTTAGAGCACTGGCTTGGGAACCAAGAGACCAGGTTTCAATTCCCACTAGCACTCCTTGTGGCCTTGGGCAAGTCACTTAACCCTCCATTGCTCAGAAAAATCCAAGTTATCAATGTCCCTGTTTAATGTACGTTTACCAAGTTTAAGTTACAATGTAAACCGCTTTGATTGAAATGATAAAGAGGTATAAAAAAACCTGTTAAATAAATAAGACTGTCCTCATATGCTTTATAATAAAGACCACTAACCATTGTAGTAGGCCACCCTCTGCACCAACTCCAACCTATTTATATCCAACAATCTCGCCAGTACCGTGGTCAGACCACTACATTATCAACATATCCCACACCTATCAACTCAAAAATAACAGAGAAAACAAACACCACGCAAGGAGATTCAAAGCATTTAACAAGGAAGACTTCCTAACAAAAACCCTGCCTAACTTACACACAAACTCCAACAACCTTGATGTCCTGATCCACAACTGGAATACCACAATCTCCTCAGCAGCCAGCACAAATAGAAACAGCACCAATACCAGACCCATCTCCTCAAAAGCCCAATGGTTCACCCCCAGCCTCCGCAAACTGAAAACCAGACTTAGAAGAATCGAAAGGAAATGGAGAAAAACCAAAAGCGACAAAGCAAAATACCTCTACGAACTCAATGCATACCACTCAGAAACTGACAATGCCAAAAGAACCTACCACACCAAAATCATCGCAACAGCCATAAACAAACCTCAAGAGCTCTTCCAAATAGTCAAAAATCTAACAAAAGCGCCCAGTAATTCCGACCAGCTGCCAGATATCCCCCCTGATCTTCTAGCCCGACAATACAAACAGCTTCAGCAACCACAAAACCCACATCACTACGCTGAAACAACCACCAAGGCAACTTCATACACCACCTTGAACAGACACTGGAATACATTCAACACAACCTCAAAAGAAGAAATATCTTCTACCATCTCCTGCTTGAACACCACCACCTCCCCGCTGGATCCTTGCCCTGCCGACTGGATAAAGAAAACCAAAGAAGACCTCAGTGCACCACTAACCCACATCGTAAATGAATCCTTTAAACAAGGACACATGCCAGACGCCCTCAAGACAACAATCATCCGACCAACCCTAAAAAAGCACAACCTAGATCCCCTAGACCCCACCTTCTACAGGCCAGTAGCAAGCCTCCCGCTCACCGCAAAGATAATTGAGAAGATAGTCCAACGTCAGCTTCAAGAACACCTAGACGTTAACAACATACTAGACCCGCAGCAACACGGATTCCGACCACTACATGGGGTCGAGACCCTAATGACCATGCTGATGAACACCCTCATCATAGGAACCCAAGAGAAACACTCCGGATACATCCTAATTTTTCTGGATATATCAGCAGCATTCGACACCATCTCCCATAACACCCTTATCCACAGACTCCAAACAATTGGGATCAAAGATACTGTACTCCGATGGTTCAGGTCCTATCTAACCAACCGACAGCAACTGATCCGCACCAAAACCTCCACCTCACCCCCCTTCCAGCAACATCAAGGAGTACCTCAAGGATCCACACTATCAGCCATACTTTTCAACATCTACCTCCGTCCACTCTGCTCAATCATACGCACTCACAATGTCAACTTCCACATATACGCCAACGACAATGCTCTACGCCCCGATTACAACCACGGACCCAACAAACGACCAGCTATCAACCTGCTTCACCGACGTATCCAACTGGCTACAAGAGAACAACTTATCCATTAACATAAAGAAGACCGAAGCCCTTATAGTGACAAAAGACCCAGACTTCAAACCACCCACTCACCTCACCATGGGAACCACGCAAATTCAAGTACAACCACACATAAGATATCTCGGCATTATCATTGACCAAGCCCTAACCCTTAAGCAACAAATCAACAAGACCACGAGAACTGTATTCCACAAGGCAAAAACAGTACAACGCCTCCGACCCCTCCTCGAACCACAAGACTTCAGGACAGTAATGCAAGCTCTAACACTCCCTCATCTGGACTACTGCAACATAATCTACAATGGCCTACCTGCCACACAGACCAATCCTCTCCGAACTGCCCTAAACACCACGGCGAGAATAATCCACAATGCAAAGAAACGAGACCACATCACCCCAATTCTGAGAGACCTTCATATTCTCCCCATCGAAGCAAGAATCAAGTACAAAACTCTTCTACTCACCCACAAAACCATCCACCAAACACAAGGCACCCCACTCCACGCCCTACCCACAGCAGAACAACCAGACAATCCTCCAACAGCTCCGTTGCCATCCCCCACAAAAGAACCAAAGCAACTCAACGGACCTGCAACAGAGCCTTTGAACTCTATGCCCCATCCCTCTGGAACTCTCTACCAAACTACATCAGGAACAACGACGATCTCCCATCATTCAAAAAGCAGCTAAAAACCATCCTATTCCAAGAACATCTCTGAATAGGAACCCCCCCCCCTATTTCTCTCCAAGATCCCCAAACCAGTAACTATGCTATCTTGTCAGTCTCTATGTTCATCCCAAAAATCATCAATGTTGAACCCCCCCCCGGTTATATGTCCCACCGCTTTGACCCGGTGAAAAGCGGGATATAAATACAGTTAAATAAATAAATAAATAAATCCTTCTGAAGGTGTGGCCTCCAAAATTGCACACAATGCTCCAAATGAGCTGCCAAATTCTAGACCATTCTTCAAAATTCCTCATGTTATCTACTCCTTCTGTGTCTACCCTATTGCAGATTTTGGTATCATCCGCAAACAAACCTTACCAGACAGCCCTTCCACAATATCACTAACAAAGATGTTAAAAAGAATGTACGCATATTTCCTGATAAATCTCGTATTACTCAGCTGAGAAGGAAGGACTTTTTGGTTCTTCGCCCCAGGGTTGTAGCACTGGGGGCTACCTTCCAGCTTAAATTTCCTGCAAAATGCTGTGTGGTTTTCAAACAAAAAGTATATTTGTTTTTTGATCCTAGGCAACTATTAGAGTTCCTTGAGGCGAGGGAAGTTGTAAATGGAAATTACACTAACCTGGTAATTGTAGTTCCTGGAGGGTCCAGTTTAGTCCTCCACAATCGGGTAGTGCCCCTCCTCCTGCAGCCTGGAGACTGGACCAATCAAGTCTTCTGTAGTATATATGCAGACGGAGCTCCCAGAAGCCCCCAGTGTACTAGTAACAAAGCATACTTAACGAAGCAACACATTAGATTAATATACAAAATGACATAATGAAAATGACAATTTGTTTCCCCCCACAAACATATCCAACTTTCTCCCCAAACGAGGAAGTCAGAACACTGTATTGCGCTGGAACAGACGCCCCAGATATCAAAACACAGCTCCGTATCAGAAATCCCAGGAGCTGACTGAACACCTGAGAAAGAAAGAGCCATAGCCAAAAACGCGGCTGCAAAAAAAAGGTTCGAACGGCAAGAGGAACCGTCTTATGATCCACCGTTCGGAAAGCGCGCCGCATTATTATAGCAGATAGTCGGGAGGGAAGGAGGACTAAACTGGACCCTCCAGGAACTACAATTACCAGGTTAGTGTAATTTCCATTTCCTGTTCGGTAATCCAGTTTAGTCCTCCACAATCGGGATGTAACAGAGCAGTCAAGACCGGGCGGGACCTTACCATCCGGCGCGCCGAACCGCCGAACAAAACAGGAATCCCGAGCCGCTGACACATCTAAACGATAGTGTTTACTGAAAGCATGCAGAGACGACCAAGCGGCCGCCTTACAGATATCTGCTGGCGGAACTAGGCTATACTCCGCCCAAGAGGTCGCCTGAGCCCTAGTGGAATGAGCCAGTAGCCCCTCCGGAATAGACCGCTGCTGCAACAGATACGCGGACGCGAACGCTTCCTTGAGCCATCTTGCAATGGAGGCCTTAACCACCGCTTCCCCTTTACGTGCACCACCGAAGAGCACGAATAGCCGGTCAGTCTTCCGAAAAGATTCGGTAGCCTTCAAATAACGACGAAGTGCACAACCCACATCGAGACGGTGAAGACTTTTGTCCGTCGACCCGACAGAGTGCGAAGAAAGAACTGGAAGAAACACTGTCTGATTCACATGAATAGGAGAAACCACCATTGGCAAAAAGGAAGAGACCGGGGAAAAAGACAAAAAAGGTTCTCGGCAGGACAACGCATGTAGATCTGAAATACGCCGCGCCGAACAGACGGCTACAAGAAAAACCGTCTTCAGCGTAAGATCTTTCAGAGACGCCCTACTCAGGGGTTCAAAAGGTTCACGAACCAGGGCCCGCGGCACTAGATTCAAGTCCCACGGAGGAACGAAAATCCTGCGGGAGGGCCGCAAATGAACAACAGCCGTAACGAAACGACGTACGTCCGGATAAGAACCGAGGAGACGGCCTAAAACTTTGCCTCGATAACAAGAGACAGCCGCCAACCGGACATTCAGGGAACTAGCCGCAAGGCCCTTATCAAAAGCATCCTGAAGAAACTTAAAACGACAGAAATGGAAACCGTCGCCGCCCGGACTCCACGCCGGGAGCACCAGTCTTCAAAGATCCCCCAACTCCGAACGTAAGTAAGAGAAGTGGACTTTTTCCTCGCCCGCCGTAGGGTAGAAATCACCGCGGGGTAGGAACCCATCTTTTTCAGCCGAGCCCTCTCAATGGCCAAACCGTAAGCGAGAATCGACCCACGTGGGGCATCCGCAAGGGTCCCTGAAGAAGAAGATCCGGCCGCGCGGACCGGAGCCAAGGAATGCCGTCGCGCAACCGGACCAGATCGGCATACCGGGGCCTCCGAGGCCAATCCGGGGCCACCAGGAACACTCGACCCCGATGGCCCTCGTTGCGCTGAACGACCCGGCCGATCAGAGCCCACGGAGGAAAGACATAAAGACCGGACGTTGGCCACGGCTGAATGAGAGCGTTGAGCCCCTCGGACATGCGCTCCCTTCGCCTGCTGAAGAAGCGTCCTGTCCTGGCCGATTGAAATGTCGCCATGAGAGCCATGATGGGCGGCCCCCACCGACGAACTATTTGCGCGTAAACTTGCGGGCTTAGCTGCCACCCTCCGGGGTCCACCCGCACTCTGCTGAGAAAATCGGCCTGACCATTGTCTGCGCCTGCAATATGCGCTGCCGGGATGGCCAGAAGACGAGACTGCACCCAATTGACCAAGGCCGTCGCTTCTGAATCCAGGGCCACGCTGCCGGTGCCCCCTTGGCGATTGATGTAAGCTACGCTGGTCGCCTTGTCCGAGAGGACTCGCACCGGCCGGTCGAGAACTAGGGCTTCGAGGGCCAAGAGGGCTAGCCGCACCGCCCGTAATTCGAGGCGGATTGATCGACCAAGAAGTCTCCAGGGGAGACCATTCCCCTTGAGCGAAGCGGGTCTCGCAGTGAGCCCCCCAGCCAGTTAAGCTGGCATCCGTTGTGAACGGAACCCAAAGAGGAGGCTCCAGGGAATCCCCGCGTCAGGTTCTCGGAGGAGAGCCACCACCGGAGTGAACGGCGAACCGCCCTTGAGCAAGGCAATCTCCTGTTCAACGAGTCGAACTGGTTGGACCAACGGCGCAGCAGAGCACTCTGCAGCGGGCGCATGTGGAAGCGCGCCCAGGGCACCACCTCCAAGGTTGCTGCCATCGTACCGAGGAGCTGCAGGTACCACCATGCAGACGGAGCGAGCATCCCCTTGAAGAGTCGGACAAAAGACCGAATGCGGCGCTCCGGCAGGCACACCAAGCCCCGTGCTGTGTCGAGGCGCACTCCCAGATACTCGAGATCCTGCGTCGGGCACAGACAACTCTTGCATTCTTTCACCACCCAGCCGAGGGACCGCAGCAGAGCCACCACCCTGCTTGTGACGTGCACACACTCCCGACTGGACTTTGCCCGAATCAACCAGTCGTCGAGATACGGATGGACCAGGACGCCCTCTTTGCACAAGGCCGCCGCGACCACTACCATCACGTTTGTGAAGGTGCGGAGGGCCGTGGCGAGACCAACGGCATGGCCAGAAATTGGAAGGGGCCCCACGGAAGAGCGAAGCGGAGAAACCGTTGATGAGACGGCCGGATGGGAATGTGTAATGTGGTCTTCAGCGGCTGTGGAAGATCCTGCAGCAGGGGCTCTGAGGAGGGGGGAGATAAGGTGCTGAGGGACCCAGCTAGCAACGCAGTGGGTATGGGGAAACCTCCGGGATGCAGCGTGCAGGTGGAACACAAGCAAGCTATTAATGTTCCCTTCGGCTGAGTACATTTCACCTATAATACAGCCAGAGAAAAAGGCATTGTAGAGACTTAAACCACCTTTCCTCTTCTTGTGTGGGGTTTTATTTATTTATTTATTTATTTATTTATTTTTTGCATTGAAAACAAAAAGCAAGGAAGGCTCAGGGAAACCCAAGACTCTTCAAGAAACGGATTGTGAAACTCCACGTGCCTCCACAGCATGATTAAATGTGTGGAAACTGCTGTTTAGAGCTGTTTCCTCTAAAAAGGAACACTGAAGAGAAAAACAAAACAGCCGCTGGCACCGAAAAACTGTCAGGTATTCACAGAACTGAGAAGGGAACTGGCAGTCATTCACTGTGCTGGCATAGAGAAACTTTCAAAGTCAGGGTAAGGCAATTACAGTGACTGAAAGTAGGGAAATTAGAGTGGGATCCCTCCGCTGCCATTCAGACCTCCATGGTAGGGGCTGAAAGGTGTTTCTGGGAGGGATGTTGAAGCGCAATCCAGCCGTAGGAAAATTACAGTGAGCATGCTTAATTAGGCCGAGCCCAAAACAGACAGGATCCAAAACACTGACTTAAAACCTCAACCAAATGGTATATTGAATAAGACAGGTACAATAATCAGTAGGACGTACAAAGTAACCCGGCTGCAGTTTGGGGACTAAAAATTTAAAATAGGAACTTCAAAACTCAGAGGCAGCCGGTCCGGATACAGCTGAAATCATCCCAGAGCAGCTGAGGCGAGGAAGAAAAAACAAAAACAGAGTACTCACAGTTTTCATACAAAAAATGATACCTGAACTTCCTGGAGGTATCCAAACTCTCGTGGTAAAGACTCAGTGCAGCGTAAAGCCAATGGAGAGCTCCCCTGAAGCCAAGCTCCGGAGTTCCCAAGGTCATCTGGGGAAGCAAGATGCTGGGGGAAGAGCAGAGCAGATGCATGAGGTCCCTGTGTCTCTTCTGACAGCCTATGCAGCGTAACCGGAATAAGGCACAGGGAGAACTAAAAACAAATAACTGCGTCCCGCAGGAACAGGCATTCAACAATATTCCCCATAATAGGTAATGCCTCAGCCAGCCTTCTTTGTTGGGCACAGTGGGGAATGTAACCCATGAGCCCTGCACCCTTCGTCAGTGACTCAGCATTGTACTGTGGCTCTGAATTGCATACTGTTCTCTATCCATGCCTTCTGTACTTTCTATCCCTTATGTTCATACATAGGCAGAGAAAAAAGTAACCTCTGCACAACTGACATCTAGCAAGTGTTGTGGAAAAAAACTGAAACAGCAATATAGCTGTGAGAAGCCAGCAGAGAAGCAATCTGGCTTCCCGCCCAAAACCGAGGCTCATTAGCTATTCAAAATGGCCGCCAGCAAAAATAAAACACAAAAAGAGTGAATTAAAACCCCCAAAAACTAAGGAATTAACTTAAAAAGTCAAAGGAGAAGGTGGGAGGGTCGCAGGCATGAGAGAAATGCCTAAAATCGCTGAAAAATCAAGAAAAATCAATCGAGTTACCACAGAGCTGCAGACAGCAGTGGGAGAAAGACATTCCAGGTCTGAAGAAACTGAGGTGCAGCCCCTGCAGATGCCAGAGTCAGTCACTGCACCTCTGCGGGACCCGCAAATCACGTATTGGGGTTTGGCATACATGCTAAGGCAACCTCCGCTCAGTGGGAAAGAATGGAACAGAACCAGGGAAGCCCACACCAAAGGGACCAACCCTATGTAAAACAGTACAGACTGAAATTTAAAACGGGTTTTTTTTTTTTTTTACAGACAAAACACTCCCCAGAATCCTAGGGGTGCCCTGAGCAAAATCGCCAGCAAAAGAAACCCCAAAAATGCAAGGGGAACCCGTGCACAAGTGTTAAAAAGTGCCTTTAAAAAGCACACTTTAGAAATTCAAAATGGCCGCCGCACTTTTTCACCCGCGGTAAAAAAGGGCGCGAAAATACAAAGGTAACCAAATAATATGGAAAAGAAAGAAAACGACCCTCTAATACAGGGCAAGCGAAAAAAATCAGGAAAAAGTGCAATTTGGGAGCCAGGGGAGCCGACAGATCCTCTGACAATGCAAACAACAGGGAGCTGAAAAGTTAAAGCAAGGAAAATTCCTACCAGCTCAGGAAACAGCAAGGAACTCAGCCAACTTCTCCAAGTGACAGGCAATGCTGAATCAGGTATGGCTCTTCCCCGTACAGCCTAGGGGAGAGCTCAACCCAGGGTTCAGAAATTCCCAGGCAGGAAGGCAGGAGCCCAAGCAGGTCTGGCTTCCCCCAGGATGTCCCCTGTGCAATGCTTTTTTTTTTTTTTTTTTTTTTTTTAAAGATACAGCTACCTAGCAAATAAATGGTAAATAAATGGTAAATAATGGACCAAAAACAAAACCCGAAAAGAACTAACTAACTAGAGTTGCTCCTTCAAGTGTCACTTAGTGTGCCCAGAAAGGGCACAGAAGTCCTCAAGCTGCAAGGAGACTGGACACACTGGGGGCTTCTGGGAGCTCCGTCTGCATATATACTACAGAAGACTTGATTGGTCCAGTCTCCAGGCTGCAGGAGGAGGGGCACTACCCGATTGTGGAGGACTAAACTGGATTACCGAACAGGAATGGTTGATGTTGCTGGACCTTCTCAATCGGCTGATGCTTAAGTCTTCACCTGTTGCATTAATATTGATGATTAGATAGTTTAGGACTGTGTAGGCCCTTTACTTTCTGTTTAGGTTGTTTTTTCCTAGTACTTCCTTATATTACCTATTGTTTGAGGTCTACATTTAAATGGGCGCTGACTATTTGTCTTTCTTCTCTTAATCTCCTTATGGAGGGAGGGGTTTTTTTTTTCTTTAGAATTGTCTGTACAAGTATGCCCATTTTTGTATCATTCATTGATTTGTTTTCTTGGATGTAAATTTGTTATAATTGATAAAAAAAAAAGAATGGGACCAACGACAGATCCCTGTGGCACACCATTGGTAACCTCCTTCTCCTCAGAGTGAGCTCCTTTTACCTGTACTCTGTCGCCTTTCACTCAACCAATTTCTAAACCAATCAGTAACTTTAGGGACCATCCCTAGGGTGCTCAGTTTGTTTATAAGTTGCCTGTGTGGAATTGTATCAAAGGCTTTACTGAAATCTAAGAACACCACCTCTAGGGCTCTCCCTCGCTACAACTCCCTGGTCATCCAGTCACCCTGTCAAAGAAATCTATCAGATTTATCTGACAAGACCTGCCTCTGGTAAATCTATGCTGCTTCGGATTCTGCAATTCATTGGACTCCAGAAACTTCACTATTCTCTCTTTTAGTTGCCTTTCCAATAATTTACAAACCACAGAGGTTAAACAACCAACCGGCCTGTAGTTCTCAATTTCATCCTTATGTTCACTTTTTTTTGTTTTCTTTTTCATTATTTATTTATGCACTTTTTAAAAATATAATCAAGAAACCTTGCACAGAAAAGGGCATGAGTTGAGAAATAACATTATATAGCATAAGAATACAAAAGTATAGGAACAAACTAACCAAATCAGCCCACAAGTCCTCAATAAGTGGAAACAAGAGGGGTCACAAATCATAAGAAATATCTTTTGAAAACACAGGAAAAGGACGGAACTAAGAGGTTACACAAACAACCCCAGTGGTAAGATCCCCAGCTGGAGGGCACGAGGGGGGTGTAAACTGACCAACCTGAAGCCTAGAGGAAATAAATGAGGTAAACTGGGAGGATTAAAAAAAAAAGGGTAACACCCACCCACTAACTTTACCAGGCATTTACATGGGAAAAGCAGAACAAAAAGGTGCCCCCCCCCCCCCCCGGTTGAAGCACACTAGATTTAAGTAACAAAAATTCTCGCCTCCGTTTCTGAGTGGCCCTCAAGACCGGGAAAAATTCTAATCAGAGTCTATAAACACTTTATTGGGAGTACGAAAAAATAACTTCAGTAACCAATCCCTGTCAGCCTCTAATGCCAAATGTAGAGGTTGTTTTAGAATCAGGAGCAGACTTTTCCAAATATGCTGTTAAGTCCAAACTATCACAGGACAAGGTTAATAATGACCGCTCAGAGTTATCCATGGCCTTAGCAGTAGGTAGATAGAAAGCATTAGAAAGTGGAGGTAGGGATTCTGCTGAAATCTTCATAACAGAAGTCAAAAATGTTTTAAACAGTTCCAAGGCTGAAATAGATGGCACTTTAGGAAAATTAAGCACTCTCAGATTACGACTTCTAGCAGCATTTTCCAAAAATTCCAGCTTCCTGTGTGTGATTTCAGAATCCTTTACTAAAGTCAGGGCAGTCTCCTGAACTTGATCTACGTGGCCTTCAATAGAGGCCACCTTAGACTTCACAGTAATTTGAGAAATTTCTTGTTGCACCAAATGTTGCCCAAAAAGAGACAACTACTGCAAGATAGTCTGAAGCTGTGTTGAGATAGATGATTCCATAGAAGAAAAAGTTTCCCAAAGCTGTTCCAAGGTAAACACCTTCGGTCTCACCAACCTGGTACTGAAGACTCTCGCTGGAACTTGCTAACGTCCCAGTACCATCAAATCCAGAGGCGATGAGGAAAGCACATCAGGCTTCTAGGGTAGTCCACTCTCAGTCCCCCTGGCCTACAATATCCCAGAGTATTACTCTGCCAAACCCTGACCCCAGTCACCAACTCCGGGAACAGGCTGCTGCACACCGAGAACAGGATCAGAGGCCACAGCTCCTTGCTGGCTCAGCTCCAGGCTCTCCAGCAAAGCTGACACCGCAGGCTGCTCTGGGGGTATGCAACTCTCTGGACTTAGAGAGACATCTGGTCCAAAAGCGCTGAGAGGTCCTCCTTCCATGCCTTGCGGCCAGCTGGAGATACACCACCTCTCTGCACGGGCCTCATGAATATGTCCATGGGCCTGCCACTTGCCAACTGCATGCCCGACAGGGCTTTTGCTATCTCCAGCAAGTTCTTCGCCTTCCACTTGTGTCTAGAATGCAGCATAGGTAAACCAAAAGAAACGCCATGAAAGCTGAAGATAGAAACCCCCCAGAGAGCTGTTGATATGCATCCGATCAATCTTTTTCCTTACATCCACTTTCGAGTAAAGGGACCACATGTGCCTTTCTCCAGTATTCTGGCTCCACTCCCGACTCCAAAGAGGTATTGAAAAGATCAGACAGTGGAGCTGCTAGAACGTCCCTATGTTCCCTCAGTATTCTTGGATGTATCCCATCCGGACTCATGGCTTTGTCTACTTTTAGTTTAGCTAGTTCCTCATGAACACAGTCTTCTGAAAATCATTTTGAGATCCACATCACTTCTATTCCTGTTTATGGGTGTTTTCTAAGGTCCTGCTCCTGGCCCTTCCATCTGTCAACACAGTACAAAGCAATTCTGCTTTATCCTCATCAGTTTCTGCATATTCTTCTCCTGCAACCTTGAGTCTGACAATATCACTTTTGCCCTTCCTCCTCTCACTAATGTATCTGAAAAATGTCTTATTCACCCATTTTTTTGCATTGGCTATGTCTTCTTCTTTTTGTACCTTTGCTTTCCTGACTACTTTGCTAGCTTCTCAGTTTTCCCAAATATAGATGCCTGTCTTCCTCTCTCTGTGATCTCTTGTATTTCATGAAGGCCTCCCTCTTTTTCATCACCTTAATCTTTTTCTTTCCATGTAGCCCCACAGACGTGTTTCTCTTCATTACATGAGTAAGCTCTCCTATGGTTTTTCTTCTTTGCTGCTGTACTTTCTTCTTGCCTACCATAATGGTTTTTCTGTATTTTCTTTAAAATAAGGTTTTCGACTGGTTTTAAATTTCTTCTGTTTTCCACAGTCGGGCACTTGGTGTTCCAACCGAATTTTGTAAAAATGAAGCTATTTCATTTTGCTAAAGCTATTTTTCCAGATATGTTTCACAAACCTGTCAGTGGGTTTAAGAAGTCTGCCAAATGCTTAAGGACACCCATAAATGGTGCCTCCAGTGCTTGGGACAAAAACATATGTCCTCCTTTTGTAATCTGTGCCTCCAGATGACATGAGGGCTTAGAGGTTGTAACAGTGCAGTACATTTTTCTCAGCTGCGAAACATTTCAAGTCTGATCCATCAACATTTCAAGTCTGATCCATCAACATCAGTCTCAATAGCTTCCCAGGCTGCACCAAAAGCTGGTCATGCATTGTTATCGAGGCATTCAAGATCAATCGGAACAGAGCACATTTAGACCCCCTGAAAATTGGTCATCCATTGATATTACTCTGAGGACAAAGCTATATCTTTGTTGGCATCGAAGAGTAAGAGCATCGAACACTAGGCGGAGGCCCAGAGGAATGAACACAGAACAGAAATATTTGTTAAGTAATTCCAATCGAAAGAGGCTCTCCTCCTCTGCATTGCTGCCTACATCCCCCGGCTGTTCTCTGCTAAACTCCTGCCCAATCGGAGCAGTGGGAGTGCTCCTGCCCAATCGGGGCAGTGGGAGCAGAACAGACGCGCCCAGGCAAGCCCGCTTAAAAGCGGCGTCCCTACCCCAAGGGAGCCGCTTGATGCCTACATCCCCCGGCTGTTCTCTGCTAAACTCCTGCCCAAACGGGGCAGTGGGAGTGCTCCTGCCCAATCGGGGCAGTGGGAGCAGAACAGACGCGCCCAGGCAAGCCCGCTTATAAGTTCATAAGATATGCCATACTGGGTCAGACCAAGGTCCATCAAGCCCAGTATTCTGTTTCCAATGTTGGGAAATTTGAGTTAGGTCTGCTTATATATTGGCTTTATATGACTGTACCCTTGCCTGGTGAAACTACACAGTATATGGATGGCACAGAAGACAAGAAGACAACAGCTATATGAGAGTATATGCTTGCTATAAGATAATAGATGTGGCCTGCTATAGAGGATTCTGGGTAATCATATTCTGGATAGGAGTATGCAGAATATTGGGCCTAGTAATATCAGTAAGAAAAAATACAGGTCAAGCAAAGAATTCACACTAATGAGCACAAAAGCACTCTCTCTAGCTCTGCACGGTTTCAATTAGTGCCAAAAGAAGAAAAACACAGGAAGGGGCAGAGGTCACTGGCCATGCATAGATGAGCAGACCTAAAAGCAGATCCAGATGTATAGAGGTCACATGCCATGCATAAATGAGCAGATCTAAAAGTGGATCCAGATGTACAAATGTAAAGAGATTCTCCCCTGGGGAAAAGTGTTGCAGGACCCTGAGGCCCTGCTGACACCTAAGTAGTTATGATGGATTCACTGAGGCTAATTTGAAGCAGACATTTGAGACAAGGAGAAATGTATATAAGGCAGTTATTTTTCAGGTAAGGGTGGGCAGTATTTTCTCCCCCTTTACAGAGAGAGAGAAAGTACTGTCTGCCATTTCTATAGACAGACCTTGCTGTTCTGCATGATGCTGGAATAAAAGTCTTTGTAGATAAAGCAACTGCTGTCTAAGTAATTCTTTGATTGGTGATATTTGGGCAACCGTTGTGGGAACCAGAAGCTACACCAACAGTGGCCAATCTAGGTCATATGTACCTAGCAGTTTCCCCAAGAGACACAAGTTCCACAATGCTTGTACTGGGTCAAGCATTGATATCTTTGGTCACTTCTTAATAATGGTTTATGGACCTTTCCTCCAGGAACTTGTCCAAACCTTTTTTAAACCCAGCAACACTAACAGCCTTTACTACATCCTCCGGTAACAAATTCCAGAGTTTGATTACACGTTGAGTGAAAAAATATTTTCTTTTATTAGTCTTAAATAGTTTACCCTGTAGCTTCATTGCATGTCCCCTGGTCTTTCTATATTCTGATAAGGTAAACAATCGATCTACGTTTACCCTTTCCACTCCGTTCATTAATTTATAGACTTCTATCATATCTCCCCTCAGCCGTCTCTTTTCCAGGTTAAAGAGCCCTAACCTTTTTAGCCTTTCTTCATAGGAGTATCCTTCCATCCCCTTTACCATTTTGGTGGCTCTTCTCTGTACCTTTTCTAAAATCGCTATATCCTTTTTAAGATACGGCGACCAGAATTGCACACAATATTCAAGGTGCGGTCTCACCATGGAACAATATAGAGGCATTATAATATCTTTTGTTTTATTTTCCATTCCTTTCCTTATCATACCTAGCATTCTATTTGCTCTCTTTGCTGCCGCTGCACACTGGGCCGAGGGTTTTAACATGGTATCCACAATGACGCCTAAATCTTTTTCCTGGGTGGTGGTTCCTAATGTGGAACCTTGCATCGTGTAACCATAGTTTGGGTTGTTCTTCCCTAGATGCATAACCTTGCACTTGTCCACATTAAATTTCATCTGCCATTTTGATGCCCAGTCTTCCAATTTATCAAGATCCTCTTGCAATTTTTCACAATCCTCTTGGGTTTTAACAACTTTAAAAAGTTTTGTGTCATCTGCAAATTTGAAAACCTCACTCGTTATTCCATTTTCCAGGTCATTTATGAATATGTCAAAAAGCAGCGGACCCAGCACAGATCCCTGGGGTACACCACTATTCACCTTTCTCCATTGGGAAAATTGGCCATTTAGCCCTACCCTCTGCTTTCTATCTTTTAACCAGTTCCTGATCCACAATAGTACACTGCCCCCTATCCCATGACTCTTTAGTTTTGCCGAAAGTCTCTGATGAGGGACCTTGTCAAAGGCTTTCTGAAAGTCCAGATACACAATATCAACCGACTCACCTTTGTCCACCTGTTTATTCACTCCTTCAAAAAAACATAACAGATTAGTAAGACAAGATCTTCCTTGTCTAAAGCCATGTTGGCTGTCTCCCATTAGGTTGTGACTATCTACATGCTGAGTAATATTATTCTTTATGATGGTTTCTACCATTTTTCCTGGTACTGACACGAGGCTCACCGGTCTGTAGTTTCCCGGATCACCCCTCGAACCCTTTTTAAAAATTGGTGTTACATTGGCGATCCTCCAATCTTCGGGTATTAGAGATGATTTTAATGATAGTTCACAGATTACTGATTACACATATTTCAGTTCTTTCAACACCCTTGGATGTATACCATCCAGCCCAGGTGATTTGCTACTCTTCAGTTTATCTAATAGTTGTAAGACATCTTCCCGATGTATCGATATTTCCTTCAATTCTTCCGCACCTTTAAATACCACTTCAGTCATGGGTAACATCCCTACATCTTCCTCAGTAAAGACTGAAGCAAAGAATTCATTCAGTCTCTCTGCTATCGCCGTGTCGCCTCTTAGTGCTCCTTTAACCCCTTTATCATCTAATGGACCAACTGACTCTCTCACAGGTTTTTTGCTACGAATGTACTTGAAAAGGTCTTTATTTCGCGTTTTTGCTTCCGCAGCAAGCTTCTTCTCAAATTCTCTCTTTGCCTGCCTTATTAATGCCTTGCATTTGACTTGCCAGTGCTTGTGCTGTTTCCAGGTTTCGTCATTTGGCTCTTTTTTCCATTTCCTGAAAGATGCTTTTTTGGCAACAACAGCCTCTCTGACCTCACCTTTAAACCATGCTGGCAGTTTTTTGGACTTCCTTCCACTTTTCTTAAAGCGTGGAATACAGCTGGTCTGGGCTTCCAAGATAGTATTTTTCAACACCCCCCAAGCTTGATGTACGTCTTTAACCTTCGCAACTGCTCCTTTTAGTTTTTTCTTAACTGTTTTCCTCATTTTATCATAGTCTCCCTTTCGAAAGTTAAAAGGTAGTACTGTGGATTTCCTTACTATCCCTCCTCCACTAATTAAATCAAAGGCGATCATGCTATGATCACTATTGCCAAGTGGCCCCAACACCCTTATCTCTTGCACTAGATCTGGTGTGTTCCACTAAGGACTAGGTCTAATATGGCCTCCCCTCTGGTTGGTTCATGAACCAGCTGCTCCAAGAAGCAGTCATTTATATCATCTAGGAACTTTATCTCTCTAGCATGTCCTGACGTGACACTGACCCAGTTGATACCGGGGTAATTGAAATCACCCATTATTATTACTGCGCTGTAACTTTTGTTAGCTTCCTTGATGTCTTTGAGCATTTCATCATCCATTTGGTCATTCTGGCCAGGCGCTCGATAGTACACCCCCACTGCCATCGCCTTCCCCCTATTATATGGAATTTCAATCCATATAGATTCTACAGCAGATTTTGTTTCCTGCAAAACTTTAATCCTTTCTGAGTCAATGCCCTCTCTAACATAGAGCACAACCCCTCCACCAATTTGATCAGCTCTATCATTACGATATAGTTTGTACCCAGGTATCACAGTGTCCCACTGGTTGTCCACCTTCCACCATGTCTGATATTTCAATCATATCTAACCTTTCATTTAGTGCTATATATTCTAACTCTCCCATCTTATGCTTTAGACTTCTAGCATTTGCATACAAGCATTTTAGAGAATGTATTTTATTCATGTTAATTTGGCTATTGTTAGACATGGGTAAATTGGGGTCTTTAAGCTCTGTCTGCTCCATACTTGAGGGCATTTGGGCTACTTTACTCTTTTGTGGAACCTCTCTGCTTTTGGTAGTATCCTTAAAAGCGGCGTCCCTACCCCGAGGGAGCCGCTTGCTGCCTACATCCCCCGGCTGTTCTCTGTTAAACTCCTGCCCAATCGGGGCAGTGGGAGTGCTCCTGTCCAATTGGGGCAGTGGGAGCAGAACAGACGTACCCAGGCAAGCCCGCTTAAAAGCAGCGTCCCTACCCCGAGGGGGCCGCTTGCTGCCTACATCCCCCGGCTGTTCTCTGCTAAACTCCTGCCCAATCGGGGCAGTGGGAGCAGAACAGACGCGCCCAGGCAAGCCTGCTTAAAAGCAGCGTCCCTACAGGGCGCGCCTGCGCCTGAGGGACTCGCCAGAGGGCCCTTTGGTGTTGGCCCTTAGGCGGTGGACACTTGGGCGTATAAGAAGGGCCGCATTGTCTGCGCCTAAACCGCAAGAGTACCTCAACCCGGATCTAACCCCTCTCCATGCTGTGCGCCTGAGAAACCATAACGGCCGCGTCCCAAGACAGAAAACATCCACCAGCGTCCGGAGAACAACCCCAAAGAACTCCAGCATCAAAAAACACAGGTCTTCGGTCCACTGCCTGAGAAGAAAACCGCACCACGGAACCACAAGCTGCTCCAGGCACACACGGCTAGAGCTCCCCTGGCTGGGTCGAGCTCGCCACCACTGAACCCCAACACCACCGCAACCACCCAGGTAAACGTTTAATTACAAGTACCGCCAATAGACCTTCTTGCCTATTTGACACACTTAACTCCCTGACTGAACACCCTGACTGAATCCCTCATAGGGGGGTCAATTGCCATCCATATACCAGCACTATAACTGCTACCGTCTGTATAGAATTATAAGGAAACTCTGTGTCACAAGCCTTGTACTCTACCAGCAAGTTGTTACACTGTAAATTATTTCACTATACTATACTGTACTAACCAAGTTGTTACACTGTATTCTTGTACCACAATCCACTTTGTTCCACTGAATATTATATCTCTGTACCACACTAAGTAAGAAATTCAAGCCTCCCAAGCAGCCAGGAAATGGAGCTCCTCTACACCTTCCTTTTACTGTGCATGTGTATTCTGGCTTCCCCACACAGACTTAACCTAAACCCGCACTACTTGCTACCGCTACCATACACCCCTATCTACTTTCTCCCCCCCCCCTCCAAATACCCATCCTGCATCAACACAATCTAATCCCCATTACCATTAATCAACCAACACACATATTACCTCAGAGTCACACTCCTACCAAGCAAAGCAAACCACAAAAGCATTCTAAAACCAAAGCTAAGAGCAATCGTGGCAACAAATCCTTATTAACGCAGGATAAACCCACACGGCCTTCCCACCCAGCCCATCACACATGTAACATCATCCTTATTAATGCCAGGTCAATAAGGAACAAAACACACATCATCCACAACATTCTAACTGATGAACAACCAGACATCCTATGTATAACGGAAACTTGGCTCATTGACTCTGATCCTGCTATAGTAAACCAAATAAGTAAACCCGGCTACAAACTCCACAACTGCCCACGCACCAACAAAAGAGGAGGTGGAGTCCTCATAGCAGCCAAAGCCAGCCTGCAACTAACAATCACATCCACGATCACAAACACAGACATTGACCTACTCAAAGTAGAAAACACGGCTTTATCCATCTGCCTAATATACAGACCTCCCTCTCCACACCACGAAGCGCTAGCCACAGCACTGGAAAACATCACTACTACCCAAAACAAAAAATTCCAAATCATCCTGGGAAATTTGAACTTAGCATCAATTCCCCCAACCCACTCGAACTCCTTCTTTGAAGCCATGGACCAACTAGGCTACCACCAAATAGTAAACAATGCCACCCATGATAGGGGAAATACCCTGGACATGATTTTCGTACCCACCAATCGTCAACCAAACTTAGAACCACCTAAGTTAAAGATAACCCAAGTCCCATGGTCCGATCACCATCAAATCGATCTCAGAATAAAATTGCCGTCCCTACCCAAAAATGCAAAGGAAATGAGAATACCTCACCCAATCAGGAAGTTTAACAAATTCAACAAAGAACACCTCATAAATACCATTTCATCTCACATAGATCTGAACTACACGGACCTGGATGATCTAACAAACAGATGGAACACGAACATACAAAATGCTTCAAACCCTACATCGAAAACCTCAGGTAATGCAAGCAAGCCCAGCTCCGAAGCCTGGTACATGGAAACTCTAGCAAGATCGAAGAGAGAACTCCGCAAAATAGAGAGAAAATGGAGACAAACCAAATCCATCGAGCTCAAAACCAAATACATGACCCTTCTTACAAAGTACAAAGATGACGTCAACTCTGCTAAGAGTAACCATCACACTAACATATTAAGTAAAGCGATCAACAGACCGCGGGAGTTATTTGAACTCGTCAAATCTCTTACTAAAACACCTCAAAGCGACAACCTAAACAACTCCATCAAGGCCCAAACATTGGCAAACCACTATGCGAGCAAACTAACTGCCACAAGACCTACACCCTACCATGACTCAACACTACCGACACCACTAAACAACCTTGAGACCATCACAAATCAAGACCAGTTATGGAAACATTTCCACAAAATCGGAGACCAGCAAATTGCAACCATACTCACAAGCATAAACAGCACCACATCCCCACTCGACCCCTGCCCAGCAACCTGGATCAAGGCAGTGAAACAGGACATAGCACCGTACATCTCGCACATAGTAAACCTATCACTACAACAAGGATTCATGCCCACTGAGCTAA
Organism: Ichthyophis bannanicus; assembly: GCA_033557465.1. Taxonomy (NCBI): domain Eukaryota; kingdom Metazoa; phylum Chordata; class Amphibia; order Gymnophiona; family Ichthyophiidae; genus Ichthyophis; species Ichthyophis bannanicus. The sequence continues at coordinate 56,649 of JAWIIG010000091.1, forward strand.
AGAAATCCGTCATAAGACCTATTCTAAAAAACAGTACACTCAGCAGAGATGACCCAGCATCCTACCGCCCAGCATACCATTCCTAGCAAAGATCATTGAAAAGGCGGTCCTATTACAACTCCAAGACCACCTGAACGACAATGCTCCTCTAGATGACCAGCAATACGGCTTTAGACAACATCATGGGGTCGAAACCCTATTACTAGTTCTACTTAACCACCTACTCAAGGGCCTGGAAAACAAAAAGAAAATGTATATACTCCTATTCATCGACATCTCAGCTGCCTTTGATACAGTTAACCATCGAACCCTCATAAACAGAATCAAGTCAATAGGAATATCAGGAACCCCACTAAAGTGGTTCACATCATACATCTCAAACCGAATGCAACAGGTACAATTCAACAGCGAAAAAGCAGAAGCATTCGCTCAAACACAAGGTATACCACAAGGCTCTGCACTCTCAGCACTCCTTTTCAATGTATATATGCAACCATGCAACCACTATGCAAAATATTTACAAAGCATAAAATCAACTACCACATTTATGCCAATGATATTATGCTGTACGCACAACTTGACACCGACAACCCGGACTACAGCTCACTCGAAACATGTCTTGGCGCGATGCAAAACTGGTTACAACAAAGCAGCATGACAATCAACCACAAGAAAACTGAGGTGATGTATATCTCAAGGAAAGCAAATTTTGACCCACCTACATCTATAACCCTGTGCAACAACACTTATCAAACAAAGAAAGAAATAAAATATCTAGGAGTTACATTTGACTGCGACCTAAAAATGGAAACTCACCTGCGCAAAACCAACAGGGCAGTCTTCTACAAACTGAGAACTCTACAACCCATACGGAATATTATTGATCCCCACGACTTCAGATCCGTTGCTCAAGCACTCATCATGCCACATTTCGACTATTGCAACGCCATTCTTCAAGGACTTCCTAAGAAAACCCTGAACATCCTTCAAATGGCACAAAATGTAGCTGCCAGGATCATCATGAGGAAAAGGCTTACTGAACACATTACACCAGTACTAATTGGGCTACACTGGCTCCCCATAGCAGCCCGCACAAAATACAAAATACTGACAACCACTTTCAAACTCATCCACAGCATAGCACCATCCTTCCTCGACACCCTAATCAGATTGCAACCATCCAACAGAAACAGGAGAACCATCAATTCCAACACCCTCCACACTCCAACAGATATCAGATCAGTCAAAAAAATCACTAGTAACAGGGCTTTCTCATACACAGCACCGACACTATGTAACCAACTCCCACCCGACCTACGAGCCAGCATTGATCTAACCGACTTTAGAAAGAAACTCAAAACCCACCTATTTCAAAGTCATTTCAACCTGTACTAAACTCGCATGAGGGGCAACTCCCCCACAGCACCCCAGAAAACCTGTAATGTATAAATGTACATATGTAAATTATTATCCCCTTAGCTTAGAAGTAGTTAATTTTCTGCGTGACGTGCTAACCTTTCGAATCTTTATGTACAAATCAAAATTATTCTGTCTTGATTCGACAGCTTTTTCCATGTAATCTTACCCGCTTCTGATCGCTGGAAGGAGCGGTATACAAATGCTTGCTAAATAAATAAAAAATAAAAATTATGCCACGGAGATATTTAAAAGTCTCTATCATATCTCCTCTATCCCGCCTTTCCTCTAACATATACACTTTAAGATCCTTATGTCTATCCTCATATGCTTTATAACGAAGACCACTAACCATTTCAGTAGTCACCCTCTGCACCAACTTCAACCTGTTTATATCCTTTTGAAGGTGTGGTCTCCAGAATTTCACAAAATACTCCAAATGAGGTCGCACTAAAGATTGATACAGAGGCACCTCCTTTTTTCTGCTGGCCATTCCTCTGCCTATGCACCCAAGTATCCTTCTAGCTTTCACACATTTAATAACAATTTTAATCTCCTGTAATATTCTTTATTGAGCTTCTCTCTCAGTTTCTGCTCGAGTGTCATTCCTTCCTCTAGTCTGAGGTACTGTCGTCAGGTGCCCCCAGTGGCCAGTGGCTGTAAGGGCATGCTGAGCATTTTTATTATTTTTAAGGAGCAATGGCTCTTTAAGGCCAAGTGCAGTTTGGTCCTTGGGGTTTTAGCTCCTTATGAGAACAAATTATATAAGCCAAGAGTGGAGGATAATAAGGCTTTATTTCCCCTTTAGCGCAAGGGTTCACTAAGACATAAGAAAATAAAGATAGTCCTTCTTTATAAAGGGTTCCACCAAATAAGCAGGCAAACAACTGTTATAAGCTTCACAATTGAATGCAGGGTTTAACTGAGGATTCCTTCATTCCAAAGTAAACTAAACAAGCAGGTAAACAAACTGTTATAAGCTTCAGAATTAACTGCAAGGTTTCTTTATATTTACAGTTCTACTAAGGACTCCAGACTAGTAGTAGCACAAAAAGTACAATCCATGGTTTCATCTTGAGGAATGGGAATAGTATTCCCAAACTCTATTTCCATGGACTCTGCATCACTGGCTTCTCCCTCTGAATAAGTGCTTTCTCTTGCGGCTACAAGTTTACAGGGTCTGTCTCTGTTTCTTTGCTTCCAGTAAGACTCTTCTGTTAAGCCCTTAGGTATTGTTTTGAAAAGCTCTGCTTTGTTCCCTCTTCTCATATACTGAGCGTCTGCTTTATCAGAGTTTCTAGGAGCAAGGCTTTCTTTTCAAAGTAAAGAGCCACCATACCTTGGCTACACCTGGAGCTTTCTCTCTGACGTACTTCTCTCTGGAGACAGGTTTGCTTTGTGCAGTGCTTTGCCTTCTTGAAGCCCAGGAAAACCTGGTGAGGAACCCAACCTCTGTGCTTCTGTGTAAAGGTAGCTTTGCTATAGGAACCTCTCCTCCTTGTACCTTGTAATCCTGGTCCAGCAAACTCAGGTGAATGTAGGCTTCTCTTAAAGCATGGCTCCTTGGTTTTCTGTGCTCCTCTTTCAGCTGTTACTGCTCTTGTTGAGCTGCTTGATCCAGCTACGTTACTGGGGCTGGGAGTGTCACTCCTTCCAGCCAAACTGCTTCTCCTGGCAGCCTCTCTCTGGGCTCCGTCTCTCTGTGCTCTGCCCCTCTGGACTCTATCCCTCTGGATTCTGTCCCTCTGGGCTTGCTCCGTGTGGACTCTCTCCTTCTCCACACTCCTCCTCCTTCCTTCTGGCTGAACTGCTGCCGGCTGAGTTCCCTCCGAATGGATTCCTCTCGGCTGGATTCCTCCTGATTGGATTCCTCCCTCTTTCTGGGCTGCCTCTCCTTTATAAAGGCATTTTACCTTTGAAACTCCCGGGCTTGCCTTCAGGTGCAGCTGGTTAACTCTCATACAATCAGTGGCTGGGCGTGTTGACTCAGCCTCTGTAGGATTACTCCTGCCCCCTCTAGCTGTGCTGCGAGGTAATTGCATCTTCTGCACATCCACAGCTCTATGAAAGACAGGCGCGGGCGTGGACAAGCTAGAGGAATGCGAGCTTGTTATACATGTGGTAAGTGTGACCATTTGCAGAGAGACTGTCCACAGAATCGGAATTTAGATGGCCAGAGAGCTGCGTGCCTTCCTCCCCCACCTGCTGAATTTACTCCTGTATACCAATGTTTTTCTAACCCAGAAGACTGTGAGATTCTTGGGATGCATGACTATTATTGAGTCTGATGTAACTTCTCAGGGTGAATTAGAAGCTAAACTGGGAGGTTCGACCGTGAAATTTATTATTGATTCAGGACCACGACATCTGCACTGCGGTTACAGGATCTGCCAGCTGTTTATCAAACTCTTTTAACACATGCTCCGATAGTGCATTGTGAAGGGATTGAAGGTAAGATAATTCCTCACCGTAAACTTGAAGCTTTGCCTTTGCAGATTGGAGAGACTGTATACCCTACTAACTTTCTGGTAGGAGACACATTACCAGTCATAATAAAGTGAAATTATGCTGTATCATCCAAAAGAGCCTTATAAATAAAGTGAACCATGGCTAACAGTTAGAGTAAACAAAGAGAATTTGTTTCTATTTGTTTCTCTCCACAAAGCTTTGGTGTATCTATATAGAAGTGTGTGGTATTTTATTGCTGTCTTTTAGCTTCACTTCTCATTGCTTTGAATGTACAGTCAAACCTCGGTTTTCATGATTAATCCGTTCGAAAAAGTCTGACTAAAACCGAAACGTATGAAAACTGAAGCAATATTTCCCATAAGAAATAATGTAAATCCAATTAATCCGTTCCAGACACCCAAAAATATTCACAAAAATACATTTTATAGAGAATAACTATATTTTTACATACAGAAAAGAATGAGAAATAAATATAAATGACTAATAAAATGGATAAATGAACATTTAACATCACTGAAAGCAAGCTAAGTTCAGTACTGTACAGTACAGTATGTTAACATCTGGCCTTAGCCACCCCTGACAAGCTGCTGTGCCCAGCTCTCTTCGGAATCACATTGGATTCAGCCCATTAAAATACCTTTACATTATCTGCTCAATGCTTCAGAATGGCAGAAAATCTTAATGATATAGCTTCAGACGTACCATGCAAGAGAAAGAACTGCCTCGCACATTCATGCAACATCTCCTGCTTACGTTGACAGCTTTTCTTCCCTGCTACCTCCGAGCCTGAGGGGGCGTTCCAAAGAACGGGCAGGCGGTGGACGAGATCGGGGCCTTCCTCTCTGCGCAATCCTTGCCTCTCTGACTCTGACCAGGCTCGAGGATGTGTTTCATTTACGTGCTCAGCTGGCTTTTGCTTCTCATCACGCTGGCGTTCGGTGAGTCCGGGGGGCAGTGCTGCTGGGACCGGGCAGGCGTTCTGGCAGTGTATACAGAATGGTGTGCAGCGCGAGGGTATATGTATTTACAGTACTGTACTTTACGAAAACCGAAGCGATGTACGAGAACCGGGACAAAATCTCAGTCAAAAAAGACGTTGAAAACCGAAGCGTATGAAAACCGGGGCAAATGAAAACCGAGGTTTGACTGTAGTTTTCTGTGACTCCAAGAGTCCTGCAGGTTGCTGGTGAGGGGGGGCAATAGAAGCCCACAGTTGGTGCCGTGCCGGTCAGCAGATTTCTCCATTCCTGGCAAGGGCGGAAGGTGTTTGTGAGTATTGTATGGTGACAGCAATGGGTAATCCGTTAAGTAAACGAGAGTTATCTCATTTGCGTGAATGGCATGACAAAGCTAAGGTCTTAGCTGTTCAGAAAGGTAGCCCTTCTTATTGTTTGCGTGAGAAGTATGGGGATCTGGCTACTGATTATATTGTACACTGGCATGCAGTGACTAATGATAATGTGCTTTTACAGTTTCCTTTGGAGGGAACATTTTCTACAGATAGACTTCGTTATCTGAAATGTGCCTTGCAGGCTAAACATAAATTATGTGATGCCCGTGAAGGGCTAGTGTTTAATTGGTGGCAACGAATGGCACATGATATGAAAAATGGTGGGGTCTTGTATGATTTGCTTATACCCGAATTGGTCCATTGCATCCAGGAAGGCGTTTGCCTGTGTTGCTGGTATAGATGGCAGATTCAGATCACCCAGGATAACTTGGTATTTCTTGATTTCGGATGTTGAGAATCTTTCTAGTGCAGCAGCTAGGGTTTCATGATTTGCTGTAGGAGGTCTGTATACTAGGCATATAGATAGTGTCCTGTTCTCTACCTTAAGGATATCAATACATTCTGTGGTATTTTGTGAAGTGTTTTTTAGACGCATTGATTCTTTAGCAAGGATTAGGACTCCTCCTCCTTTTTTATTTATACGTGGACAGTTGTATAGTTTATAGCCAGGTTTGTGTATTTGGTTTATTATTGCTGTGTCCGTGTCTGTGATCCATGTTTCAGTGATACAGAGGACGTCAGGCTTTTCGTCTGTAATCATATCGTGAATGATGTGTGATTTGTTTCGTATGGATCTGGCGTTTATTAGTATGAATGAGAGAGGGGCATGCGTTATGGTGTTGGGTTGTGCGTTTTTGTTGTGTTTTGTCAAGCGTTTTATCAGTTGTATGTTCTTAGGTTTTGTGGTTTGGTGTTTGCGTGAATTTTTGTGGCGCCTGTGTGTTCGCTGTTGATTGGATAGCAGTGTTTGGTTGGGTGCTGAGTAGTATGTGCAGTGGGGAACAAGGGTAGCTACCATGAGTGGGTTATACACATATAAAGGTTGCCAAATGTATGGCGAAAGCACGATTGGGTTGCATTCACAGGTTGAAATTGTTATCCACATTAACAGTACTGACAAGAGATTAATGAGATCCATTGTAAAACTGTATGCGGAAGTATAACCCTCTTGTGTGTAGTCCCTCCTTAGTCACTTTGCAGTTGTGGCTGTACACTTGTTTTAATTTTGTGCTACCCTCTTGTGTGTAGTCGCTCTCAGTCACTTTGATTTAGTTTGGAGTAACCCTTTTGTATGTAGTCACTCCTAGTCACTTTGCAGAGGTGGCTGCACCTTTGCTTCAGTTTAGTGTAGGTGGTATGTGGCTAGGTAGGACTGCTTTGATTACATTAACTCTTTGCTATCACAGCCTGCTCATATCATATTAAATATTTATTTCTCAGTTCTTCTCTTTATTCCAGTTATGTATTTGCCCCTTCACTGCAAGTTTCTTGGTACAACATTTGATTTTAAGGAGAATTATTAGCATCATGTGAATAGAGTTTTGGGAAAGGGAAGGGGTGCAACCTACCATTAATAGGAATAAGGAGGGGGATGCCAATCTATAGCTTGCAGAGGAACACTAGAGACCCTAGGACTGGCCCAGGCAACATCCCACCTGATCCCTTTTTTGTATGGCTAAATCTTTGTGTTTGACTTTTTATTGAATAAATCTAATTCTAACCACAGAAACCATTTAAAAATTGACCCCGTGTTATCTGTATGTCACTGCATAGCACTGCTGTGGAATCCTTTTGCTGCCCATTACTTAACATAAAATGGCATATTGATTTGTAAATAGAAATTACACTTACCTGGTAATTGTCATTCCTTGAGTGGCGACAGTTTAGTCCTCCACCTCTGGGTTGTGCACCTCCTCCTGCAGCTTGGAGACTGGGTATGTCAAAGTCATGACATCACGGGATATAGCCTGCTGGTATCTCCCATCAGCCCCCAGTGTACTATTGACAAAGCAAACTCAAAGGAACAACAAATAAGTAACTATACCATCACTTTAAATAACTCCATTCCTCAACCTGAGGAACCTTTTTAACCTTATCAGTCTTATATATATTTTTAATTTTAAATTCAAGTCCCCCCTATGCAAACACGTTTCCTATACCATCCCCTCATTTAAATAAGAGAGAAGGAAGAAACAGAGAGGGATACTCACTGCGATCTAGAATCTGAAAGGATCTGTCTACTCCTTGAGATTGATGCTCCACTCCGCCTGAAAATAAACTCTGAAGAAATCACACCCCTGGGCGGGAATGAGGACTAAACTGTCGTCACTCAAGGAACGACAATTACCAGGTAAGTGCAATTTCTATTTCCTTATTGTTCCTCCAGTTTAGTCCTCCACCTCTGGGATGTAACAGAGCAGTAATCATTGGGAGGGACCTATCCAGCCAACTCACCACACCGTCGACCCGGAACAGGCATCCTTTACTGCCAGAACATTTAGGCAGTAGTGGTTACTGAGGGAATGAAAAGACGACCTGGAAGCTGCTCTAACAATCCCCCCCCCCGGTGGAATGACACAGTGATCCACCCATGAAGCAGATTGCGCCCTGGTAGCAAGAGTCAGAAAGCCCCCCGGAATTGTACAACCTCGCCACCAGAATGCTGAGGCAACCACCGCCTTAACCCAGTGCGAAATGGCCGCCTTCACTGCTGCTTCCCCTTCGCGGGGACCTCCAACCAACACACAAAAACAAAGAAATGAACGCCGCACCCTGCATTTTATGTTTCCTATCGGCGTAAGCTACGAATAAAAACCTCCCCTTCCAGAAAAACCGAGAACTGGAAGAGAAACCAATAGGCTCAGGAGAAAAATCAGATACCGCCTTTTGGCCGCTAGTTCCTTCAGACACTGTCCTGTAGAGAACTCAGATCAAGGATACAAACACCTTTGTCACCCGGACTTGCCACCGTGAACAGCAGCCTTCAAAAAGGCGCTAAGCACGGACCTATGTACCAGACGCAGCCTGCCTCCTTGCTCTCAACAAGGTGGCGAAGACTGCCTCAGAATAACCCTTCTTCTTCAGCCCCGCCCATTCAAAGGCCAAACCGCAGGCGGGCACCGATCCACCTCAGACATTCGTCATGGAAATATCCGCAGCAGAACGTCCACTACCGGCAACGTCTAGGAAATGCCCGTTGAGAAGGCGAATGAGATCAGCCTAGTGTGGCCGTCTCGTCCAACCGGGCGCTACCAAGAGTACCTTTCCCCGAAAGCCTCGATACGCTAACTACTTGCCCTATGAGAGCCCACGGGGAAAGGGACAAGACAAAGACTTTTAACTGGGAGCTTACTGAGCCTCGACTTGGACGAACCATCAGCCGCACCATTCCTCTACCAGAGAAACCTCTGGGTGAACCACAAGGAAGCGAATAACATTAGCTAGCGCTCAAATTAAACCATAATGCACATTTGCCACATAAAGCAAATCAGGCTCTAGTCGATTCAACTCCCTGATCCTTTCCTGTTCCAGGTGAGTAGACTGCCACAAACACTGCGACCACCTGAAGCATGCTCTCGCCCCCCAGGCTCCACAAATGGGAGCTTGTAAGGACAGAGCATTGCCCCCAACGATCGCTTCAGTGAACCATCTACTTTCCTATCTTGCGCTAAAGAAGATTACTAGGGCTCTCTTCCATACAGTGAGTCCACACCCCCTGGTAGTGCAAGGTGTGCACCCACCCACGTAGTACCCAGGCCTGCCCCTGCTTAGCCTCAAAATGTCAATCAAGAACAGGCGAATTCAGGACAGCTGAATACTTTTTTTTTTTTTCACAAAGACATCTCTTAACCAAAAATTCCTTCAGCATATGTTAAGAGAAGCTCTTTCCGTGCCAACAATATGAAGCAGAAAGAACTCCCAATCACAGGTATACTAATCCACGGCCTTCCTGCTAGAGTAACGCCCCATTCCATCTGACTGCACAAAGATGGACTTTATATTTTAAGTTCAACTAGCACCTGGTGTTAGGATACACAGCTTTCTCATTCCACAGTGGCAATTGAGTCAGCAATGAAGAAGCCGAGAAAACTGCAGACAAGTTCCCATTATACCACCTGGAAAAGACTCCACTTTAAGACCACTGAAGCAAAAAAGCATGCAAGAGTGCATTGTGTCCTGCCAGTAGCCAATCGAATTTAAATGCTCCAGTGTATGCAGGGCATTTTCCAGAGAACGCAAGGTCCCTCATACAGGCTGCCTCCACATACACAGTCTAAACCAGCAGCCATCTTGGCTGATGCCGATCAGCGTGGAAGCCATCTTGTAAGCCCAGCATATGATGTATGCCTACTAGAATCTGAGCTGCTGCTATTGCTGCTAGAGAACTAGCCTGGCTGCGTGCTTCTGGCCCCCATTAAGGCATTCGCTGAACACTAGCAGATACTCTCCATACTGGAGAACCTCTGATAAATGGAATGGGAGCATAGATAGCTTCAAAGGCCAGAGTTCTATTTTGCAACCTCTCTCCGCTGAACTGCCTTTTCCATATGTAAAATTAAACCACATATAGCCAAAATTAAGACATTACAAATCTACCATAACATCTTATAATTTGGGCAAAGCCAAACTATACGGGAATATTTTCCATTAAGAAACCACACAACTATAAAACCCTTCTCATGACATAATGTTTATGGCAGAGCATTCCACATCTGTGGACTGGCCTTGGCGCTCACCCAAGCACCTGTTACAACTGTCCAAGAGAGTTATCACCCTAATTGCTTTTGACTTGAATATGTTTACAGCGGATCATAGCACTATATCACAGCAGCTAAGCCAAAATATTACCCTGCCATATAAACCGACTTTAACGCTTTGTAGGACCTTCTATGGATAGCGGAAGGAGATTCTTGTAAATCAACATAGCTATGCCTTTTTTTTTTCTTTTTTTTTTTAAAGTATAGGACTCCAAAAACCAGGTTTCCGCCAACTCCAATGAAATCAAAGCAGATCAGCTAAAATTACCCGAACTGCTCCTATAGCTTTGCAAGAAGCTACCAGCCCCCGCTGCACCCAGCTTTCCTTCCCCCTTTATCCTGAGGGATTCAGCGTTGCAGGACGCGTTGTGCACCCCCTGCCAGCCTGCTGCGTCTGCCAGGTAGCTGAAGAGCGAAATAGAGAGTAGAATCCCTGGAAGCAAACAGTGTCCCGACCTTGGGGTTCAGGATGCAAAAGGCCACCGAATAAATCAACAGTGTAAGCTAAAAATGAAAAAGGCTATCTCTCACTAAAGAGAGTTTCTTTTTCTTTTTGAAATCCCACCGAAGTCCATGGGACCCAAGCCTTCGAACACAGCCCCTTAACGCTGTGCATTAACCCTAACCAGAGAAATTAAATGAAATCCTGCTCTAGAAATAGATGAGAATTTCCTGGGAAGGGCATGCTAAGTGGAGCTATGAAACACACAGGCATCCCTCCGGCCTTCCTGCAGCAAGAGAAATAGCAGTAGGATACACCGACAACCTTGCAAATGGAGGTCTTAGAGGTTGCTGCCTGTATGAACCTGATGAGTAATACGATTTTGTATTTTAACCACCCCCCCCCCCCAGGGATGGGGGCACTGAATACTATATGTGATTCATGAGCAGCGCTGCCATCCGGTGGCCTTTAGGGCACCAGAGCCCAACATACGATACAGAAGTTAAGAGCTTTAACCCTTTGAAGGCCTACTTTAAATTTTTAATCCACATTCTGCAGCCGGGTTAATTGTTGCATATTTCAGGAAAATTGTACCTGTCTTATTCAATATGTTCTAATAGTGATTTTTCTTCTGCTATGGTCATGTATTATATACCATTTGATAGGAATATTTAGTCAGAATTTTGGATCCCGAGAGTTTTGGGCTCGACCTGGAAAGGGTTTTTAAATCTTGGTCATATAATCTTGATTTGCAGAATATTACAGTTGCCTGTTTAGTCACTAACCCCTGAGAGCCCATGAGGTGGCCCTGTGGTTATTTCTTCCCTGACTTGCAGAGAATGATCAATCTGATATGGCTGCATACACACGGTCACAGAAAGGCACTATTGAGGGAGAACAGCCTGGTTTCCTGGGAGCTGCCGCGGAGTTTTCATCACCGTGCAGCAGTGCTGCAGGCGGGAGCTGACTGCTTGTCGGGTCAGCTGCAGGCATCTGGTGGCCGTACTAGGCGCTGAGAACCCCCCGTGCCCTACAAAGCCCAGTAGGGGCTGAGCTTCAGTGGAGAACAGCCTGGTTTCCTGGGAGCTGCCGCGGAGTTTTCATCACCGTGGAGCAGTGCTGCAGGCGGGAGCCGACTGCTTGTCGGGTCAGCTGCAGGCATCTGGTGGCCGTCGTAGGCACTGAGGACCCCCCGTGCCCTACAAAGCCCAGCAGGCACACTTGTGGCGAGTTCGCGGCCTGCGAGGTCGTGTTCAAAGGGTCATGTCACAAGGGGTAAGACATGCTCCTTTTGTGCTCCTTCAGTGCTTCCTGAGGTTATCGGAAGGCGCCGTTAAGTCAGTGTTGTCTCCATGGGGAAACGGAAGGCCAAGGTAGTGGTTAAAAGTCCAGCTGGAAATGATTTGCGAGGTGGGAAAGTGACCGGCCCCATGGATAAACATTTGACTTCCCTGCTGCCTGTTAGTCATTCTCCGGACGGGGTGTCTTTGAGCCCGGAGATCCGGACACCGCCTCCCTTCCCCCAGCCTTCAAGTTCCTCTATACCCGTGGGGTTATCCCCCTGCCCTTCTGCTTTGTCTCTTCGTCCAGTCGACCCAGCTGTACCTGAAGTTTCATCCCTCCCTCTTAATCGGGAGGTGACACTTTCGGACATTTGGTCAACGCTACAACAAATTGACTTACGTTTGTCTTCAACTGTTTCCTCCTTATGTGGGTTCACGCATGATGTGGTAGCCAAGGTTAAAGAGGTAGATGTTCAAATAGTTTCTTCTGCGCAGTCTACTGCCCGTTTGGATTCTCAATTGCAAACCCATAACGATTTGTTTGCTACTTCTATTAAAGATGTTTCTTCTATATCTTATCGGGTTGAGTCACTTGAGAATCAACAACGGGCAAGAAACTTACGTTTTTTAAATTTTCCATCTACCCATTTGCTTTCTTTTGAATTACTGCTGCATAAATATTTTTCCGAGGTACTGCACTTGAAGGAGACCCTAGAGATAGTACAACTTTATTCGTTTTCTGTGGGAGTTCAGGGTAATCCGCCTGCTGGCGGGTTGTCCTCCCATCCTGATATTTCAGTTGCTAACAACCTCACGGCGTTTTTGGAAGATTCACTTGATGTTATAACCAATTGTACTTTGGTGGTAACATTTAAGTCTGAATCTATCAAATTATCTGTGTTGCGTACTTATTTTAAATATAGACAAGTTGTATTCTGTGTATTTGAAATTCAAGTGTTCCCAGATGTCAGCTGGGTCAATCAGCTTGGCCGGAAGCAGTTTCTTGAATTAAAATCAAGGGCTGTGGCCTTGGGGGCTTCTTTTTTTCAGAAGTTTCCATGCCGCTGTTTAGTATCATTTGAGGGGAAAGATTATGTTTGCGTCAATTTCTGTTGGTGAGCACTAAATCCAGCATCGATCTTTCCCTGGTCAGTTCCATCACCATTTATCTAAATAATGCATCTTGGAAGGCATCCACAATTTTACTTCTTTCCAGATTTGCAGAAGGAATACTCCAATCCACATCGAGTTGATTAAAATCACCAACATGACCACTTCCCCCTTTGTGGCTATCTTTGCAATGTCAATAATCAATTCACTATGCTTTTCTTTGGTTTGAGTTGGAGGCCTGTAGACTACATCAGTATGGATGACAGTGCCATCTCCTCTTTCCAACATAATCCATAGCACTTCATCTTTTCCCCATGTTTGTAGCATAAAAACAGTAGTACATGCTGGCATTAAACCTTTAAAAAGGAGGTAGAGCAGCTTTTAAACTAGATATTAGGGGAAAGCCGACAGTCGCCCAAGAGCGGATGGTTCGGAAGAATGTATCCTTGAAGGATACTACCAAAAGCAGAGAGGTTCCACAAAAGAGTAAAGTAGCCCAAATGCCCTCAAGTATGGAGCAGACAGTGCTTAAAGATCCCAATTTACCCATGTCTAACAATAGCCAAATTAACAAGAATAAAATACATTCTCTAAAATGCTTGTATGCAAATGCTAGAAGTCTAAAGCATAAGATGGGAGAGTTAGAATATATAGCACTAAATGAAAAGTTAGATATGATTGGAATATCAGAGACATGGTGGAAGGAGGACAACCAGTGGGACACTGTGATACCTGGGTACAAACTATATCGTAATGATAGAGCTGATCAAATTGGTGGAGGGGTTGCGCTCTATGTTAGAGAGGGCATTGACTCAGAAAGGATTAAAGTTTTGCAGGAAACAAAATCTGCTGTAGAATCTGTATGGATTGAAATTCCATATTAAAGGGGGAAGGCAATGGCAGTAGGTGGGTACTATTGAGCACCTGGCCAGAATGACCAGGATGATGAAATGCTCAAAGAAATCAAGGAAGCTAACAAAAGTTACAGTGCAGTAATAATAATGGGTGATTTCAATTACCCCGGTATCGACTGGGTCAGTGTCACGTCAGGACATGCTAGGGAGATAAAGTTCCTAGATTTAATAAATGACTGCTTCTTGGAGCAGCTGGTTCATGAACCGACCAGAGGGGAAGCCACATTAGACCTAGTCCTTAGTGGAACACCAGATCCAGTGCAAGAGATAAGGGTGTAGGGGCCACTTGGCAATAGTGATCATAGCATGATCGCCTTTGATTAAATTAGTGGAGGAGGGATAGTAAGAAAATCCACAGTACTACCCTTTAACTTTCGAAATGGAGACTATGATAAAATGAGGAAAACAGTTAAGAAAAAACTAAAAGGAGCAGTTGCAAAGATTAAAGACGTACATCAAGCTTGGGTGTTGTTAAAAAATACTATCTTGGAAGCCCAGACCAGCTGTATTCCACGCTTTAAGAAAAGTGGGAGGAAGTCCAAAAAACTGCCAGCATGGTTTAAAGGTGAGGTCAGAGAGGCTGTTGTTGCCAAAAAAGCATCTTTCAGGAAATGGAAAAAAGAGCCAAACGACGAAACCTGGAAACAGCACAAGCACTGGCAAGTCAAATGCAAGTCATTGATAAGGCAGGCAAAGAGAGAATTTGAGAAGCAGCTTGCTGCGGAAGCAAAAACGCGAAATAAAGACCTTTTCAACTACATTCGTAGCAAAAAAAAACCTGTGAGAGAGTCAGTTGGTCCATTAGATGATAAAGGGGTTAAAGGAGCACTAAGAGGCGACAAGGCGATAGCGGAGAGACTGAATGAATTCTTTGCTTCGGTCTTTACTGAGGAAGATGTAGCGATGTTACCCATAACTGAAGTGGTATTTAAAGGTGCGGAAGAATTGAAGGAAATATCGATACATCGGGAAGATGTCTTACAACTATTAGATAAACTGAGGAGTAGCAAATCACCTGGGCCGGATGGTATACATCCAAGGGTGTTGAAAGAACTGAAATATGAGATTGCAGACCTGCTATCAGTAATCTGTGAACTATCAGGAAAACACTAAAAACCCATCTATTTACACAATACTACACCAATGGAGAAACGGGTATAGCTTCCCAACCTCCTTAAACTGAATCAATTACATTAATAAACTATTATTTGTAATATAGTTCAATAATGTTATGTTATACTGTAATACATTTATACTAGTATTGCATTATACAATACCTGTAATAATGTAATACCTGTAATAATGTAAACTAACTCATAAAGTTCTGAACCAATTGTATTGATATTTGGTTTGTTATAATGTAAAATTGTTCCTAGTTCTTAAAGTTCAATGTATCTGTTCTGTTTGTTATAATGTAAACCGCTACTGATCCTTGGAAGCAGCGGTATATAAAAGCTGTCCAAATAAATAAATAAATAAAATATCATTAAAATCATATCTAATACCTGAAGATTAGAGGATCGCCAATGTAACACCAATTTTTAAAAAGGGTTCCAGGGGTGATCCGGGAAACTACAGACCGGTGAGCCTGACGTCAGTACCGGGAAAAATGGTAGAAAACTTCATAAAGAATAAAATTACTCAGCATGTAGATAGTCACGACCTAATGGGAGACAGCCAACATGGCTTTAGACAAGGAAGATCTTGTTTTACTAATCTGTTATGTTTTTTTGAAGGAGTGAATAAACAGGTGGACAAAGGTGAGTCGGTTGATATTGTGTATCTGGACTTTCAGAAAGCCTTTGACAAGGTCCCTCATGAGAGACTTTTGGCAAAACTAAAGAGTCATGGGATAGGAGGCAGTGTACTATTGTGGATCAGGAACTGGTTAAAAGATAGAAAGCAGAGGGTAGGGCTAAATGGCCAATTTTCCCAATGGAGAAAGGTGAATAGTGGTGTACCCCAGGGATCTGTGCTGGGTCCGCTGCTTTTTCACATATTCATAAATGACCTGGAAAGTGGAATAACGAGTGAGGTTATCAAATTTGCAGATGACACAAAACTAGTTAAAGTTGTTAAAACCCAAGAGGATTGTAAAAAATTGCAAGAGGATCTTGATAAATTGGAAGACTGGGCATCAAAATGGCAGATGAAATTTAATGTGGACAAGTGCAAGGTTATGCACCTAGGGAAGAACAACCCAAACTATGGTTACACGATGCAAGGTTCCACATTAGGAACCACCACCCAGGAAAAAGATTTAGGCGTCATTGTGGATACCATGTTAAAACCCTCGGCCCAGTGTGCAGCGGCGGCCAAGAGAGCAAATAGAATGCTAGGTATGATAAGGAAAGGAATAGAAAATAAAACAAAAGATATTATAATGCCTCTATATCGTTCCATGGTGAGACCGCACCTTGAATATTGTGTGCAATTCTGGTCGCCGTATCTTAAAAAGGATATAGCGATTTTAGAAAAGGTTCAGAGAAGAGCCACCAAAATTGTAAAGGGGATGGAAGGATACTCCTGTGAGGAAAGGCTAAAAAGGTTAGGGCTCTTTAACCTGGAAAAGAGACGGCTGAGGGGAGATATGATAGAAGTCTATAAATTAATGAACGGAGTGGAACGGGTAAACGTAGATCGATTGTTTACGTTATCACAATATAGAAAGACTAGGGGACATGAAATGAAGCTACAGGGTAAACTATTTAAGACTAATAAAAGAAAATACTTTTTCACTCAACGTGTAATCAAACTCTGGAATTTGTTACTGAAGGATGTAGTAAAGGCTGTTGGTGTAGCTGGGTTTAAAAAAGGTTTGGACAAGTTCCTGGAGGAAAGGTCCATAAACCATTATTAAGAGGTGACCGAAGATATCAATGCTTGACCCAGTACAAGCATTGTGGATCTTGTGTCTCTTGGGGAAACTGCTAGGTACATATGACCTAGATTGTCCACTGTTGGAAACAGAATACTGGGCTTGATGGACCTTGGTCTGACCCAGAATGGCATATCTTATGTTCTTAATATAGGTATAGATATGTGTGCAATATATATATATATATATATATATATATATAGGCATGACTTATGCCCACACAGCTTATAGAAATATGTATGTATAGGATATAAACATACATGAATATGAGCTGGAGAATACATGCCTGCCACCGAGCCCGCCCCACAAAAACATGGATATGGGGAATGTGATAAGAAAAGATTCATCTAATAACAGGGGGTGAAAACCACCTGAAGATATATAGAGAATCTATTTCTGCAGTGCAGGAATGTAGTTCAGAGAAATACCCAGTATGATTGCGTGAAAAAACAAAGGATAATAGCAGTTTGGCAAGAGCACGTCAGGAGCTCTCTAGAACTCTGACATGTCCAATGGACAGGAAACACATAGAAGAAGATACCAAGATGACCCAGCCAAGGGACACAGGGGTATCATGTATATTAATAGAGTATGCATTGTCCAAGAGGAGCAGAAGAGCATGATGCCACGCTGTAAGGAAAAAAGGGTAGATTCCTGCAAGATTGGGAACTCTTTGGACATTCACGCAGAAAAAGCTTGTCTTCTGTATCACAACAGGAGACAAGAGGGTTTAAGGAACCCCTATAGTCATGTAATGATCATATAAGCTTTTTGTACTATATGGAAAAGCCCCTAGAGACCAAGTTCAATGCTCTATAGCAAGGGCCCATAGTGGAAAGCTTCTCTGAAGATTGCAGAGAGCATTGGGCAGGAGAATTAAGAATGAAGTCAGGTGTTTTGCCACATCCTAGGAAAGGATATGGCTAGAAGAAGACAACCTGACGTGAGTAGTATTATGCAAGATAGTTGGAAATAGCTTGCAATGACTAGCAAGGTGAGTAATCACTGGAACTCCTGCATGCACAGCAACTGAACAAAACAGCAGAGGGATTCTCCTGTGTGAAAACAGAGAGAAAACAGACAAAGGGAGCGGAGATATTCCTGTCCCTGTCTGATGAGTTGTTCAGAGCATGCAATCAAGGATAACAAAAAGTCTACACAGGAAAGGTATTTCAGTATGGTACCAACTCAAGCAGGGGAAACCCTGGAAGAGAGGGGGTTGGAAGGTGACTTACCATATGGTAAGTCAGCTGAAGGAAAAGATGTCCATGTGGGGACAGAAACTATCATGGGATAGTTGTAACCTCTCTTCCTAGTAGTAAGAAGGGGAGAATTCTGTAACCCATTGGACAAATTATTCTAACAGCTTAGCATACTGAAGAAGAAAAAAGCAGTGTAGAGTTTTAAGAAGAAACTTCTGCTAAGAAGTTAACTGTAGATTGTAATGTACAGGAACCTATGGTTGCTGATTATGCTTAGACTGGTTAGAGTCTGGAGACTTCAGACTGGGATGAGATGTCCCTTGTTTGGGTACATCTGGAGGATGGGCAGGAGAAGGGTGAAACCTTCTTTTCTTAGGGAGAGAAGGTTTGGTAGGACATTTCCTATGTACTGAGGAAGGCGGCGGCTTAGGATGGCTTTCAGAAGCAGAGAAGTCAGTGGAGCAATGAGCAACCTGACGTAAAGCCTCTCTATTGAAGAGATTTTCTCCAGTACAAGGAGAATTACCCAGTGTATGTTGTGCCCATCTGTTCAAGTCTGAAGATTGCAGCCAGGCTGTATGACGTGCTCCAATGGCAATAGCAGAGGCTCTGCTAACAGACTCAAAAGAGTCTAGAGAAGCACGAGAAAGAAACCAAGAGATATTCCTACTATGATTAAGAAGCAAGGAATAGTCAGTGGCCTTAGGCTCTGACAAAAAAGGGGACAAAAGAGATAATTTTTTTGTGACCTCCTGAAGTGTCAGACTCATATAAAAAATATATGAGATGATCCTTGAAGCCAGCATAGAATTTTGGAAGGTTTGACGTCCAAAGGTATCAAGTGCTTTAGATGCACGATCTGGCGGATAAAAAGAATGCTGCTTCTTGCTTCTTACCTTCCTCAGTGCTGATTCCACTACAAGGGAATGATGTGGAAGTTGGTTTTTCTGAAACCCCGGAGAGGGAGGCACCTGATACAGAACATTAGTAGCTGTAGAAGGCAAAGGAACCTTTAAAGGTGATTCCCACATCCTCAGAAGATGATCCTGCAAAGAATGATGTAAAGGAAGCATTATATTTTCCTTTTCTGCAGGAACGTGGTTAAGATTAGAGCCAGGAATAGGAATGGCAAGAAAGGTTGCCATGTCAAGGAGAAATTTCTGAAAAGAAGGATCTCCAATCGGAACTATTCCTGGGTAAGCTGAGGTTGAAGCAGCAGCCTGAGCACCCTGGTATCGATTCCAAGCTAGGCATAGAAAGGATCGAGGGCACTGATGGAACTGCAGGAATCGACATTGATACCGATACCGGTATCGGAGCCGGGGGCTGCTGAAGCGGTATCGAGGTAGCCAGAGAGGCTTGGTAAATATCCTCGGTACTGCGTAGTCGGAAACGATATGGGTCGGTTCCGAAACGCGTCGGTACCAAGTAATCTAGACTGGATATCGATTCCAGACTCGGTATTGAAGGGAACGAGTCTATCGATGCATGTCTAGAAGGTACCGACGTCGGTGGTGGTATCGGCAATGCCGATACAGAAAAGTCAATCGGTGTAGTATCGATCGGTTCCAAAGGTACCGAGGACATCCGATGACGAGTCCTGGTGAAGAGTGGAACACTCGACACCGGTGCCGGGGTATCGGTACCGCTCGAAGCGGATACCACCCCCGAGCATGGCTCAGGTATGTTCTGTGAGGGGTGAGCCCCAGGTTGTTACCTGAAACCCCGTAAATGCTTTGGAGCCCAAAGACTCCCGTTGGGGTTTTATTGCCAATGAGGTCTTGAGGCCAAGGACGGAGCTGTCAGCATGCTTGGCATGAGACTTACCACTCAAGGATTGGCTAGTCTTAACAGACTGTTTGTGGTTTACCTGATCCTGGAGAGAAGAATAGACCGGTGTCCTCACATCAGGAGGAAAAATGGTATCGAGGGAAACTCGAAAAAGGGAAGGTCTTCTCCCAATACTGATGGTTCAGGGGAAAAAGGGTCAGGACCCAAACAGGTGAGACACCAAGTATTGGAGTCTAAAAAGAAAACTAAGTTTCCACAGTGAAGGCACTTCTTAGGGGAAGAAGGCTCCATGTTGGAGAGGCCTGGTAGGCCCAAAAAGTTAAGACAAAAACTGAGGAGAAAAAAATATCTCTAATTTTTGAAAAGAAAAGAATAAAGCACCGGCGGTACAGGTATCAGCGGGAAAAACAGCCGTGACCACAAGAAAACAAGAAAAATAAGAATTTAAAAGAAAAAAGTTTCTGCGGTGACAGGAGGATGTCCTGTCGGCTCCGCGGAAAAACGAAAACTGAGGAGAGGCAGTGGGAAAGGCGGGAAGTCAGCGCGCAGGCACGAGGGATGCTCCCAAAAGCTTTCTGATTGGATGCTGGGGAGCATTCCCGTGCAGGCTCCGTCGGTACCGACGTACCGACGGAGATTAAGTCTTCACATATGGGTACGTCGGTACCGACGGAGTCTGCGCGGGAATGCTTCCCAGCGTCCAATCAAAGAGCTTTTGGAAGCATCCCACCACGCCTGCGTGCTGCCTTCCCGCCTTTCCCAACTGCCTCTTCTCAGTTAAGTTTTAAAGCTGAGACAAAGAGAGAGAGAGGAAAGGAAAGATAGACAGAAATACAACTCCTAGGGGAGGTGGGTGGGTTGTGAAGACTTATTCCTGCTGTTCCCAGAGATCACCTGTTACAGGTATGTAACTGTGCTATCTCCAGGAACAAGCAGGAATGAGTCTTCACATATGGGGACTCCCAAGCTAAGATGCCTGGAGTCCCAGCATGTTATAGATTGGAACATGCTATACCTAATAACACCAGACATCCTGAGGATGGAGGGTAGGAGTTGAAAAGAGAAAGGTGCTGTGGAGAACAGCTTAACCTAGCATAGGACTGCAGACAAGAAGTCCATGTGGGGATGATAAATGTCATCAATGATATTGAAATGAAATATTGCAGTATGGACCTCCCCTAATAGGATTTCACAAAAGTATGGAGGTTCATGGGATCTACTGGGGAACCCAGTAGAGGAACCTCAAAGAGGACCTCACTGTAGGAAAAAACAGTGGAGGTCAGAATCCTGAAAGGTAACAGGTAACCCCAGTAAGAAAAACTGGAGTAGTACAAAAACGGTGGGCCTTCAGCGGAAGGCTTTAAGACAAAAACCAAACTCTTTTGGCAGCAGAGTGGCTCACTCTTAGGAGCAAAAAGAGAAAGGCTAACCGATTTGGACAAACAGGCACAGTCCTTATGGGGAGAAAGGGTATGGGAACCCCTTGTATCCCAAAAAGAGAGGACAAATGCCTGAGGCGTTAAGCCTGTGAGTAAAGGAAGATCCGCAATATCTCTCCGAACTGGGGTAAGCTAAGAGAGATATTGGAGCATGGAGAGCTTCAGAGGTACTTAAACCCTAAGGTTATGGTATAAAAGTTGTTGACTACCACAGGAGTGGTTGTGTGTGTAGAACCCCAAACCTGCTGGATAGCATAGGTATGGGTAAGCCCATCTGTCGGAATCATATAGCTATATGATATCATATAGCTATATGCTGTAAATAGTTTACCCCTGTTATCCAAGTTACTTGCCCTGTTATCTGTAAACTCTTACATGTTAACTGTACTGAGCATTTTTGTTCCATGTAAACCGCGCTGATGCCGAATAGTGCGGTATATAAGAGACTGTAAATAAATAATAAATAAATATGAGCATAGACAGTCAGATAGATATGTATCCACATACCTATCTATCTGTAATAAAATATCTCGACAGATATATATATATATATATATATATATATATATATATATATGTATATGTATGTATATACATATAGATATATAGATAGACATATAAGAATATATCTATAGCGAGATATGGAAGGGCATAAAATACACACAAAAGATAGATATGAATATGTAGGCTTATATATGGGTGTCTGCAATTAAACAGACAGAGATATGCCTACAGCACGGTATTCACATAGGGTATGTGGAGAGGAAAGATTCATCTAACAACAAGGAGGTGGAACCTACTTGAGAAGATATATAGAGAATCTATTCCTCCTGGTTATGATCTGCAAGGATAGCTAGTGAAATAACCAGGACAGGTACGTGAAAAACAGAGGATAATATGAGTCTGCAGCCAGCAAGTCCAGTGGACAGAAGATGCATAGAGATGACTTTGACCTGCTTAAGGGCAAAAGTATCATGCGTTCTTACCATGAGGACGAGCTGCAAGGAGAAAGAGCATATCCCCGATTGGGAATACTATGGACCAAAGCAGGGAATTGGCAACTCCTTAAGTTTTCACGTAAGAGAAGGCCTATGTCCTTTATATCAAAAAGGAGATAGGAAGAGAGGGGAGAACCCTTCTAGTCATGGGAGACATGACTGAAAAGCCTTTTCCAACCATCTAGGATAGCTGTTGGAGAAAAAAAACCCCATGCTCTCTAGCAAGGGCCCATAGTGGAAAGCTTCTCTGTAGAATTGCAGAGAGCATGATGCAGGAGAATGAGGAGATAGAACTGGCTGCTGGAAAGCCAGTATCTCTGCCAACTATGCTGCCAAACCCAGGAGAAAGGAGATGGCAGAAATAGAAGACAATCCAGAAAGCTTGTAGTGAGATAATCTCCAAGATAGAGGAAAGCACTGACTTGGAGCCACTACTAAGATTAGAGAGAATGTTAGTGGAGGACAAATCTGGTTGTTTGTGGACAAGAACCAGTGGTCCAAACATTAAGGCTCCTGCATAGGCAGCTGGTAGCAAGACAGCAGAAATAATCTTACTGTTTAAAAACAGAAAGAACAGACATAACAGGAGTAGAAAACTCTGGACATGTCTGATAAGCTGCCTCAAAGCAAGATTGAAACAGAGGAGTTAACTCAGAGAGGAAAACTTCGCACTGGAAAGTGACAAAATTAGAGAGGCTGAAGAAAAAGCCCTCCAGTGAAGTAATTCCACTCTTACAGGGCAAAAGCTTGGTAAGAGGGTGAAGGGACTGGAGCTGAAGACTTACCAAGTAGTAAGTCTATAGAAGGAAAAAGACATGCTGGCACAGGAAACTATCATTTGATAGTGGTTAGACCGCTTTCCCTAGCAGGAAGGAGAGGAGAAACCTGTGACCTATAGGCATGAACATTCTGACAGCTCATAGAAATATAGAAAAAATGGAGGTCTTTAGAAAGAGATCCATGTCTAGGGGTTAGAATGAAACGGTGGATTGCCTCTATTGCGAAGAAGCAAACTGCAGATTCTAAACCCCAAGAGTCACAAGCATCTGACGATGATTGATCAGAAACCCTGAGGTTGCTGGGTTTGCTGAGCCTGGTGAGAGGTTGGATTCTTCAGACCAGGACGATGCCTCCCCTGTTTGGGAACATCTGTATGATGGGCAAGTGATGAATAAAACCTTCTCCTGTGGGAAGAAAGTTTGGTAGGACATCTCCTACCTACTGGGACAGAAGAAGGTGTAGAACAACCCCTAGGAACAGGTAAATCAGTGGACAACTGAGTAACCTGACGTAAAGACTCCTTGTTGAAGAGATTTTCTCCAGTGCAAGGTCTATGTCCCAGTCTTTGTTGTGCCCATTTGTCTAAGTCTGAAGCTTGGAGCCAGGCTCTACATCATGCCCCTATAGCTATAGCAGAAGTCCTGCTAACAGACTCAAAAGAGAAGCACGAAAAAGAAACCAAGAGATATTCTGGATATGCATAAGCAGTGAGGAATAGTGTGCACTCTTGGAATCTGGAAGGAAAGGAGTCAAAAGATGTAATTGCTTTGCGACCTCCTCAAGAGATAGACTCATATAAAAAATATATGAGAGAATTCTTGCAGAAAGCATAGATGTCTGGAAGGTTTGACGTCCAAAGGCATCTAGTGTCTTAAACTCACGACCTGGCGGATAAGAAGAGTGCTTTTTCTTACTCTTTACCCGCCTCATTGCTGATTCCACAACTATGGAATGATGAGGAAGTTGAGTCTTTTGAAAGCCTGGAGAAGGGGGCACCTGATATAAGAGATCAGTTGCTTTGGAAGGTGGGGGTACCCTAAAAGGTGTTTCCCACATTCCTAGAAGGAGATCCTGCAAGGAATGATGCAAAGTAAGTATTATGTTCTCCTTTGCTTAGGTAGAAAGAGAGCCCTGTGCAGGATCATGTCCTGGGATAGGAATGGCAAGAGATCTTGCTATATCCAGGAGGAAACTCTGAAAAGAGGGTTCCCCAACAGGAATCTCCCTTGGACAGGTTAGATCTGAAGAACTAGCCTGAGCACCGACAGAGCTATCCAAATATATAGGAATAGAAGATCCTGCACAGTGCAGTGTGGAATGCTTAAAGGATGGTCGCCGGTACTGACTGTCAGGAGCAGCGACCGTCATTTACCACATTGTCCATGCCAGGTATCGACTCCAAGCTTGGCACAGAAGGGAGCGATCCTGTTGAAAAAAGCATGGCAGGAGTTGGCCACGATGCTACTGTGGATACCGGTACCGATGCCGATGCCAATACCGGTACCGATGTCGGAGTCGAGCCCGACAGAGACATCGGAGCAGTCATCGGTGACAGTTCAATCGGTACCGAGGTAACTGAAAACCTCTGGCCGCTATCCTCGGTACCGATCAATCGGTGTTGGTACCAAACATATTGGTACCGAGTCTTCCAGACTAGAGAGCGATTCTAAACTCAGCATCGATAAGCGAAGCATGTAAGGCACCGACTGTAAGGGTAATGAGAACATCGGCACCGACTTCGGTACCGTGTCTGATACCGGTGAATGAAGGTCAACCAGTGGCAACTCAATGGGCCTAGGGGGAACCGAGAGTTGCGGATCCTAATCATCAGAACCGAGCCTTCGGTACCGCCGAGTGCCGGTACCAAGGCGAGTCGGTACCCAGTCCTCCAGACTGGAGATTGATTCCAGACTCGGCATCGAAGGAAGCGAGGCTATCGATGCACGTCTGGAGGGTACCGACGTCGGTGGTAGTATCGGTGCTGGTACCGATAATGGAAGGTCAGTCTGGAGTGTATCCACCGGTCCCGAAGGTACTGAGGACCAATGCTCCCTCTAATTTTCTGTAGGCTGTGTGCAGCTTTTGAAGGAAGGTTAAATTTTTGTGCGGCACATAACGACACTCTGAGTTATATACTTTAAAATTTGACTACAGGTCAGAATACAGTATGTACACCACATTGATTTTAATCAAATTAAATGAAAATAGACGATTACTAAATGAAGCGGGAAATTTCTAGTAATTACAATCATAACTTTTAAATTTTAAGAAGTCTGTGGTGTTTTCTATCAGAATCAGAGCCGTAATTTTTGTGCGCTCTGTTGTAAATATGTGCGCTCGCTCGGCGAGGTGTGTGCGCGCGCACACGCGCACAGCTTAGAGGGAACAGTGCTGAGGACGCCAGATGACCATCCCTGGTGAGGAGTGTTTCATCCAACACCAGTGCCGATGTAGGGGTATCGGTACCGCTCGAAGCAGATGCCACCACCGGACACGGCTCAGGTATGTTCTGTGAGGGGTGAACCCCAGGAACAACCTGAAACCCCTGAAAGGCTTTTGAGACCAAAGACTACTGCCGGGGTTTTGAAGCCAGTAGGCCCTCGAGGGCAAGGCCGGAGCCGTCTACATGCTGTGCATGAGACCTACCACTCGAGGGCTGGCTAGTCTTAACAGACTGTTTGTGGGTTACCTGATCCTGTGTAGAAGAAGAAGAGGACGGTGCCCCAAAGTTGGAGGGAAACCGTGTATCGAGGGAACCTCGATATTGAAGACCTCTTTTCACCAAACTGGTGTCGGGAACCAAGCAGGTTAGACACCGACTTCGAGGGTCTAAAAATAAAGTTGTACCGCCACAGTTTGAACATTTCTTGGAGAAAGTGGCTGGCGGTTCCATGAATGAAAAAGAAGAGGCCTAAAAGGCCTAAGACACTATGAAGGAAAAATATTCCTTGAAAAAGGAAGATTTTACAAGAAAAGAAAAACAAAACACCGGCGGTACCGGTGGCGTCGGGAAGACAGCCGCGACCACAAGAAAACTAAAGAAATAAAAGAAGAATTTTCTGCGGTGACAGGAGGACGTCCTGCCGGCTCCGCGGAAAACGAAAACTGAGGAGAGGCAGTTGGGAAAGGCAGGAAGGCAGCACGCAGGCTTGGTGGGATGCTTCCAAAAGCTCTTTGACTTGACGCTGGGAAGCGTTCCCGCGCAGACTCCGTCGGTACCGACGTACCCATATGTGAAGACTCATTCCTGCTTGTTCCTGGAGATTAGACTAATCAACATAGAAATATCTAAACGTACACAAAGGAGTAGACACACAAATAAAATAGCAATACCAAGAGAATATACAAAAGCCAAAAGACTCACCAATAATAAGGCGTTCTCTCACTCAGCCCCTATTCTCTGGAATGAACTACCAGATGACATACGCCAGTTGACAGACATTAAGGAATTTCGTAAAAAACTAAGCACACATCTATTCACCTTACACTATACTACACAAACTAAACAGGACATGCAAAGAGACACAGGTTAACATTTTATATTACACAGGGTTATACTACAAATGTAGTTTAAATCTATCACAAACAAATATTATAACTTGCACATGTTGACCTCTCTACACTCTAATAATGTAACAATGTAATAATGTAAATAGTTAGTTTATATCCCAAACATACCCCTTGGAATGTAATCCGTATTGTAAGAATTGTAATATTGTTATTTGTATTGTATGCATTTAGTTATACTGTTACCTGCAAAAGTTACAATTGTTATATGTAAAATGACTAGGTATGAACTTCTCCATACCTTGTAATCTATTGTTCTCTGTAAACCACACTTGAACCATGGGAAAAAGCGGTACAGAAATACTTGTTAAATAAATAATAATAAATAGATAAATAAATAAATAAAAAGAGGAAAAAATAGCTAATGCAATAAAATGGGGGGATAAGACATTTTTCCGATATGTTAGTGAGAAGAGGAAGGGCAAAAGTGGTACTGTCAGATTCAAGGGTGAAGGGGAGGAATATGTAGAAACTGATGAGGATAAAGTGGAATTGCTTAACAAATATTTCTGTTCTGTGTTCACAGTTGAAGAACCAGGAGCAGGACCTCACAAAACACCCACATACAGGAATAGAAGCAAGGGGTATCTTGAAGAATTTTCAGAAGACTGTGTTCGTGAGAAACTAGCTGAACTTAAAGTAGACAAACTGATGGGACCGGATGGGATACACCCTAGAATACTGAGGGAACTTGGGGACATTCTAGCGGCTCCACTGACAGCATACTTACTAACCTGTAACAGGTGTTCTCCAGGGACAGCAGGAATCAGTCCTCACATATGGGTGACATTGGCGCCGACAGAGCAAATCTCCAGCTTTCAAAGAAAGCCTTTGGGACTGCATCCCAAAGTGGAGGAGTGGCCTAGTGGTTGGGGCAAGGTACTTTAGGCCGGAAGGTCAGGGGTTCAAATCCCACTAGAGGACAGCAACCTTGGGCTGGAAGGACTGGGGTTTCTAGTCCCACAGGTGCTCCTTGTGGTCTTGGGCAAGCCACTTAACCCTCCATAGCCCATGTTCACTGTAAAATAGTTATCTCCAAGTTATAACGCCCTGTTCAATGTAATTTCAGTTTGTTCAATGTAAACCGCACTGATGCAGAATAGCGTGGTATATAAGAGAATGCAAATAAATAAATAAATCACGTATGTGCGGTCTCCTTCCCACCCAAGGGGGCCATCTTGCTCAGTCAAATGACATAGCTAAAAAAGACGGCAAAAGAACAAAATATAATAAGAGGACTGCAACTCCAGGGGAGGAGGGAAGATCGTGAGGAACTGATTCCTGCTATCCCTGGAAAACACCTGTTACAGGTGAGTAACTATGCTTTCTCCAGGAACAAGCAGGAAGTCAGTCCTTACATATAGGACTCCCTAGCAATAGGCTACCGAAAGCCCATAACTGAAAAATAGGCTCCCTCTAGAAGAGCCACAGCAGCCATGATAGGAGTGCAACCGAGAACATAACACTCCGGTAGCCTGACACCAAAGGGTCGGAGGGAGAGGAGTTGCCTAAACCTTGAACAGTTTACGGAGTACAGCCTGGCCGAAAGCACTGTCCCGTTGGGACTCCCAATCCAGCCAGTAATGGGCCGCAAAAGTCTGGCTTGAAGATCAAGTTGCGGCTCGGCAGATGTCTGCCAGCAAAACAGAGTGGAAGTGAGCCACTGATGCGGCCTTAGCCCTGACCTGGAGGGCCATAACCCGACCCTGCAATGGGAGATCGGCTGCCCTGTATGTCCAGGCGATGCAATCTGTCACCCAAGTGGACAACGTATGCTTGGAGACTGGCATCCCCAGCTTACTAGGGTCATAAGAGACGAAGAGCTGAAGAGCCAGTGCCCTCTTACAGTCCAGGGTATGCAGAACTGCTTCTGCCCGATTGGCATGGGACCTTGGAAAGAAGGTCGGAAGTACCACCTCCTGGTTGAGGTGGAATGGGGAAACCACTTTTGGAAGGAATTTGGGGACCACACCACCCTGTTTCTATAGAATCGTGTATGTGGTCTATCGGACACCAGATCCTGCAGCTCACTCACTCGTCTGGCCGATGTGAGTGCCACCAAGAAAAGCGCTTTGCAAGAAAGGAAACGGAGATGGCAGGTAGGCATTGGCTCAAAAGGTGGGCGAGTAAGCTGCTCTAAGACCACACATTCAAATTCCATTCACCAAGGGGTGTACAGAAAGAGGTTGTCCTACCACTGGAGAGTGGTGTGCTGATAAGGCACTAAGGTGAACTCGGACAGAGTTTGACTTAAGGCCTAAATCCAAAAGGTGAAGCAGGTACTGCAACACCACTGACACCTGGAAGGGGAACGTGTTCTCACTCTGCTAAGCGCACCACACCTCAAATCTATACCACTTAAATGCATAGGTTTTCCTAGTTGATTGCCTCCTGGAGGCTAGCAACACATCCTCTATCTTTTTAGGGAGGAGAAGTGGTGCAAGGACTACCCTTTCAGCAGCCATAACATCAGGCTGAGAGACCTGAGGTTGGGATGCAGAAGAGAGCCCCTCTCCTGCGACAGGAGGTTAGGTTGCAATCCCAGAGGAATTGGAGACTCCGTCGCCAGTTGGAGAAGCAGTGGAAACCATGGCTGTCTCGGCCACCTGGGAGCTACCAGGATGACCGAGGCTTTGTCTTGAAGGATCTTGAATAAAGTCTGAGCTACCAGGGGTGCGGGAGGAAACGCATATAGAAGGCCCACAGACCATGATATTAGAAAAGCATCTGCAGCCACCCTCTGAGAGTGTGGCTGTCTGGAGCAGAAGCGAAGCAACTGGTAATTTTGCAGGCTCACAAACAAATTCATGGTCGGTCGCCCCCAGCACCGGAAGAGCTGCTGGGCTAGGTCGGAATTCAGTTGCCACTCGTGCGGCTGAAGAATTCTGCTTAGCTTGTCGGCTAAGAAGTTCTCCTGACTTAGAACATAAGAACATAAGATATGCCATACTGGGTCAGACCAAGGTCCATCAAGCCCAGTATCCTGTTTCCAACAGTGGCCAATCTAGGTCATACATACCTAGCAGTACCCCCAAAAGACACAGGTTCCACAATGCTTATATTGGGTCCAGCATTGATATCCTGGGTCCCTTTTTAATAATGGTTTATGGACCTTTCCTCCAGAAACTTGTACAAACCTTTTTTAAACCCAGCTACACTAACAGCTCTTACATCAACCTCCGGTAACAAATTCCAGAGTTTGATTACATCTTGAGTGAAAATTTTTTTTCTCTTATTTGTCTTAAATAGTTTACCCTGTAGCTTCATTACACGTCCCCTAGTCTTTCTATATTCTGAAAGCGTAAACAATTGATCTACATTTACCCGTTCCACTCCATTCATTAATTTATAGACCTCTATCATATCTCATCTCAGCCGTCTCTTTTCCAGGTTGAAGAGCCCTAACCTTTGTAGTCTCTCTTCATAGGAGTAGCCTTCCATTTCCTTTACAATTTTGGTGGCTCTTCTCTGTAACTTTTCTAACAACACTATATCCTTTTTAAGATACGGTGACCAGAATTGCACACAATATTCAAGGTGCGGTCATACCATGGAACGATACAGAGGCATTATAATATCCTTTGTTTTATTTTCCATTCCTTTCCTTATGATACCTAGCTTTCTATTTGCTTTCTTGGCTGCCGCTGCACACTGGGCCGAGGGTTTTAACATGTTATCCACGATGACTCCTAAATCTTTTTCCTGGGTGGTGGTTCCTAATGTGGAACCTTGCATCGTGTAAGCATAGTGTGGGTTGTTCTTTCCTAGGTGCATAACTTTGCACTTGTCCACATTAAATTTCATCTGCCAGTTGGATGCCCAGTCTTCCAATTAATCAAGATCCTCCTGCAGTTTTCCACAATCCTCTTGGGTTTTAACAACTTTAAACAGTTTTGTGTCATCTGCAAATTTGATAACCTCACTAGCTATTCCCTTTTCCAGGTCATTTATGAATATGTCAAAAAGTAGCAGACCCAGTACAAATCTCTGGGGTACTCCACTATTCACCTTTTTCCACTGGGAAAATTGTCCATTTAGCCCTACCCTCTGCTTTCTATCTTTTAACCAGTTCCCGATCCACAATAGTACACTGCCTCCTATTCCATGACTTTTTAGTTTTGCCAAAAGTCTCTGATGAGGGACCTTGTCATAGGCTTTCTGAAAGTCCAGATACACTATATTAACCAACTCACCTTTGTCTACCTGTTTATTCACACCTTCAAAAAAAATACCAGATTAGTAAAACAAGATCTTCCTTGTCTAAAGCCATGTTGGCTGTCTCCCATTAGGCCATGACTATCTACATGCTGTGTAATTTTGTTCTTTATGATGGTTTCTACCATTTCCCCCGGTACGGACGTCAGGCTCACCGGTCTAATTTCCCGGATCAACCCTGGAACCCTTTTTAAAAATTGGCGTTACATTGGTGACCCTCCAATCTTCAGGTATTACAGATGATTTTAATGAAAGCTCACAGATTACTAATAGCAGGTCTGCAAACTCATATTTCAGTTCTTTCAACACTCTTGGATATATACCATCCAGTCCAGGTGATTTGCTACTATTCAGTCTATTAAATAGTTGTAATACAACTTCCCGGTGTGTAGCGATATTTCTCTCAATTCCTCTGCAGTATCACCTTTAAATACCACTTCAGTCTTGGGTAACATCCCTACATCTTCCTCAGTAAAGACCGAAGCAAAGAATTCATTCAGTCTCTCCGCTATAGCCTTGTCTCCTCTTACTGCCCCTTTTACCCCTCTATCATCTAATGGTCCAATTGACTCTCTCACAGGCCTTTTGCTATTAATGTACTTGAAAAAGTCTTTATTTCGTGTTTTTGCTTCCGTAGCAAGTTCCTTCTCAAATTCTCACTTTGCCTGCCTTATCAATGCTTTGCATTTAACTTGCCAGTGCTTGTGCTGTTTCCAGTTTTCGTCGTTTGGCTCTTTTTTCCATTTCCTGAAAGATGCTTTTTTGGCAGCAACAGACTCTCTGACCTCACCTTTAAACCATGCTGGCAGTTTTTTGGACTTTCTTCCACTTTTCTTAATGCGTGGAATACAGCTGGTCTGGGCTTCCAGGATAGTATTTTTAAATACCACCCAGGCTTGAAGTTAAGTCTTTAAACTTTGCAACCGCTCCTTTTAGTTTTTTCTTAACTATATTCCTCATTTTTATCATAGTCTCCTTTTCGAAAGTTAAAAGGTAGCACTGTGGATTTGTTTACTATCCCCCCTCCACTAATTAAATGAAACACGATCATGCTATGGTCACTACAGCCAAGTGATCACAACACCCTTATTTCTTGCACCAGATCTGGTGTTCCACTAAGGACTAGGTCCAGTATGGCTTCCCCTCTGGTCGGTTCATGAACCAGCTGCTCCAAGAAGCAGTCATTTATTTAATCTAGAAACTTTATCTCCCTAACATGTCCTGCCGTGATACTGACCCAGTCAATACCGGGGTAATTGAAATCACCCATTATTACTACTCTGCTGTGACTTTTGTTAGCTTCCTTGATTTCTTTGAGCATTTCATCATCCATTTGTTCATTCTGGCCAGGCGGTCGATAGTACACCCCCACTGCAATCACCTTCCCCTTCATACATGGAATTTCAATCCATACAGATTCTACAGCAAATTTTGTTTCCTGCAAAACTTTAATCCTTTCTGACTCAATGCCCTCTCTAACATAGAGCGCAACCCCTCCACCAATTTGATCAGTTCTATCATTACGATATAGTTTGTATCCAGGTATCACAGTGTCCCACTGGTTATCCTCCTTCCACCATGTCTCTGAGATTGCAATCATATCTAACCTCTCATTTAGTGCTATATATTCTAACTCTCCCATCTTATTGTTTAGACTTCTAAAATTTGCATACAAGCATTTTAGAGACTGTATTTTATTAATATTAATATGGTTATTGGTAGTCATGGGTAATTTGGAATCTTTACGCTCTGTCTGCACCATACTCAAGGGATTTGGGCTACTTTACTTTTTTTGGAACCTCACTGCTTTTGGTAGTATCCTTCAAGGATACCTTCTTATGAACCATGCGCTCTTGGGCGACTGTCGGCTTTCCCCTATTTTCTAGTTTAAAAGCTTCTCTATCTCCTTTTTAAAGGTTAATGCCAGCAGTCTGGTTCCATCCTGGTTAAGGTGAAGCCCATCCCTTCGGAAGAGCCCCTCCTTTCCCCAGAATGTTCCCCAGTTCCTAACAAATCCATAACCCTCATCCTTGCACCATTGTCTCATCCACACATTGAGACTCTGGAGCTCTGCCTGCGTGAAACAGGAAGCATTTTGGAGAATGCTACCCTGGAAGTTCTGGATTTCAACTTCCTACCTAAAAGCTTAAATTTAGCCTCTAGAACTTCCCTTTCCACATTTTCCGACATGTACCAAGACAGCAGACTCTTCCCCAACACTATCTATGATCCTATCTAGGCGGTGCATGAGGTCCGCTACCTTCGCACCAGGCAGGCATGTTACCAGGCAAGTAAAGCACAGACTTGGCAAGTAAAGCACAGTTACTTACCTGTAACAGGTGATCTCTGGGAACAGCAGGAATTAGTCCTCACATATGGGTACGTCGGTACCGATGGAGCCTGCATGGGAACGCTCCCCAGCTTCCCAAAAAGGAAAGCTTTTGGGAGCATCCCACAGCGCCTGCGCGCTGCCTTCCCACTTTTCCAAACCAACTCTCCTCAGTTCAAGTTTAAAGCTGAGACAATAGAGAGAGCAAGGAAAGGAAAGATAGAGAGAGATACAACTCCTAGGGGAGGTGGGAGGGTTGTGAGGACTAATTCCTGCTGTTCCCAGAGATCACCTGTTACAGGTAAGTAACTGTGGTATCTCCAGGAACAAGCAGGAATGAGTCCTCACATATGGGGACTCCCTAGCTAAGATGCCCGGGAGATCCCCAAGGATATGAGACCCTGAAGGGTTCCTCGTCTTCCAATGGATCTCAGGCATCCATACAGGGAAGGAGGGCAGGAGTTGCTTAAGAATGGAACAGGTGTCTGAGGACAGCCTGACCAAATAAGGCATCCCGGCGGGAGTCCTTGTCCAAGCAGTAATGGGCTGTGAAGGTATGAACCGAGGCCCAGGTGGCTGCTCGACAGATCTGGTCAATGGATACAGAATGAAGATGAGACATAGAGGTGGCCATGGCCCTCACATTGTGAGCTGTGACATGGCCCTCCAGAGAAAGGTTCTTACTCTGGTAAGCAAAAGAAATACACTGAGCAATCCAATTGGACAGTGTTCTCTTAGAGACTGGAAGTCCTAAATGAGAAGGATCAAAAGCAACAAAAAGCTGGGAAGACTTTCTATGTTGCTGTGTCCTGTGTAAGTAAAAGGCAAGAGCTCTTTTACAATCTAGAGTATGAAGATTCCTCTCTGCAGTAGATGCATGAGGAGCTGGAAAAAAGACAGGTAAATATACCTCTTGATTAAGATGAAAAGGTGAGACCACTTTAGGCATAGTGTGGATTTGTCCTAAGGACTACCTTATCATGATGGAACCTTGTATAAGGTGGAAGATGTTAATAAGAAAATCTATCCTTTGTATATAGGTTTTTTACAAATATGTACAAAGTTTCCCAAAGTTATAATCCCAGTTGAACTCTCCTGTTATATGTAAACTCACCACAGCCTGTTGCTTGCAATGAGTATTCCTGTTTTAATGTAAACCGCACTGATGAGAAAGAGTGCGGTATAAAAGAGCTATAAATAAATAAATAAAGTGAGTGCAATAAGGAAAATAACCTTCCATGAAAGGAATTTCAAGGAGGTAGTGGCTAAGGGTTCAAAAGGCGGCTTCATAAGCTGACCAAGAACCAAGTTTAAGTCCCACGCCACCGGAGGAGGTCGAATGGGAGGCTTAGTCAAAGTTAGGCCTCTCATGAATCTTGCAATAAGAGGATGAGAGGAAACAGGTTGCCCTTTAAGAGGCTTAAGGGATGCTGCAATAGCACTCAAATGGACCCTTACTGAATTCGTCTTAAGGCCTGCATTGGAAAGATGCAGGAGATATTCCAATAGAGAATTCACAGAATGTGCCAGAGGGTCAAGACCCTTTTGGGCACACCAAATTGAAAATCTTTTCCACTTAAAAGCATAGGAACGTCTAGTGGAAGGTTTTCTGGAAGCATGGAGGATATCCTTCACTTGTTGAGAAAGATTTAAGTCTTGAAGGTCTAGGCCTTCAGTAACCAAGCTCTGAGGTGAAGGGACTTGGTGTTTGGATGCCACAAAGTCCCTCCCTCCTGGGACAGAAGATCTGGAGCAGCCCCCAAGTCCAGAGAGGGGGCTTGGGAAAGATGCAGAAGTAGAGGGTACCACACTTGGCGTGGCCAGCGTGGAGCTATGAGGATCATGGATCCTTGATCCCTCTGGAGTTTGAACAGAGTCTTGGGAATCAAAGGAATGGGTGGAAAGGCATACAGGAAGACCTGACCCCAATGAAGGAGGAAGGCATCCTTGGCCTGGACTCCCTGACACGGAATTCTGGAACAGAACCGGGGAAGTTTGGCATTCCACAGACTTGCAAAGAGGTCTATGTCCGGGGTTCCCCATTCTTAGAAGATTCTGAGTACCTGATCCATGTGCAGGGACCATTCGTGTGGAAGCAGAACTCGACTGAGTCTGTCTGCCCAAGAGTTTTGGATTCCTGGGAGGTATACTGCCAGGAGATGGATTTGATGCTCTCTGGCGAAGGCCCATAATCTTAGAGCTTCGTTGCAAAGCGACAGAGAGCCAGTTCCTCCTTGCTTGTTTATGTAAAACATGGCTACTTGATTGTCCGTATGGATGAGGACAGTCTTGTAGCTGAGGAGGGTATGAAAGACTTTGAGAGCTAGGAACACTGCTCGAAGTTCCAAGTGGTTGATATGAAGAGAGGTCTCCTGTGGGGACCAAGTGCCTTGGGTGGAGAGGTCCTGCAGATGAGCTCCCCAACCTGTTTGGGAGGCATCTGTTGTGAGGGTTGCTTGGGGCAACAAAGGTTGGAAGGGGGACCCCAGCAACAGATTTTGAGTGGACCTCCACCACTGGAGAGACCAAAAGAGATGCTCTATCGTTCACTATCTGAGATAATAGAATTTAGAAAAAAATTGAAAACGTATCTATTCAATAAACATTATAATACCATAGAAATCCCTCCACTCAACTTAGATAAAGGCTAAAACGAACCTATCCACATCACGATTATACACCCTACGACAAAGGATAATATACAAAACTTAATTAAATAAATAACACTCCATTACTATGCCTTGATTCTCCTACTTGTATATAGTTACAACTGGTATGTTCTGCCTAATGTAGTACAGACAGTACTCCTGTTTAAATTGTTACACACGCTGTTATAGCTGAAATATCCTGATTAGTTGCTGAATTCCTGACTTATGTATGTTAAGATGTTCTATGTAATAAGTTATAATGTTTAATGTTCTATGTAAAACAAACGCAGCTTTGTTAACTGTTGTTAATTGTACACCGCAACTGATCGATGGAAGATGCGGTATATAAATAAGTGTTAAATAAATAAAATAAAATAAATAAATAAAATAAAAGAGATGTTTGGAGGTTGCTATTTGGTCTGAGAGAGCTCCTGAAGCTTGTGTCCACTGGGTGGACAAAGTCCATTGAGCTGCTCTCATGTGTAGGCGAGCATAGGGTACCACATGTACTGTGGAAGCCATGTGGCCTAGCAGCTGCAGCATCTCCCTGGCAGTTAAGTGGCTCTTTGACTGAATCTGGGAGGCTAGCTGCACTAGACGTTGGCAACGGGCCTGAGGAAGGTAGGCCCTTGCAGTGGTGGTATCCAACCAGGCCCCTATGAATTCCAGGAACTGAGTAGGGGTGAGCTGGGACTTTGGGAGATTTACCACAAGTCCCAGGTATTGCAGAATGCGCCTGGTGCGGTTTAGGGAGATCTGAGCCTCTGACTGGGTTGGAGCTTGGATGAGCCAGTCGTCCAGGTAAGGGAAGACAAATATTCCCAGAGTACGTAGAAATGCAGCAACTATTGCCATGCATTTGGTGAACACTCTGGGAGCAGAGGCTAGACCGAAAGGAAGCACTCTGTACTGGTAATGTTTTCCCTGGAACAGAAAACGTAGGAATTTTCTGTGAGATGGATGGATGAGGACATGCGTGTACGCATCCTTGAGATCTAGAGAACAAAGCCAATCCTGACTCTACAGATATGGAAGGAGAGTGCCTAGAGAAAGCATCTTGAACTTCTCCTTGCATAGGAATTTGTTCAATTCTCTGAGATCTAGAATGGGTCTGTATCCCCCTGTTTTCTTTGGGATGAGAAAATAGGGGGAGTAGAACCCTGACCCCTGTTGGAGAAGAGGAACCTCTTCTATGGCCCCGTGGGCCAGAAGGGCAGTCACCTCCTGATCCAGAAGGTCGAGGAGAGATGTGGGAGAATTGAAGTGTCTCACCATGGTGTAGGGAGGAAGGTTTGAGAAATGAAGTTTGTAGCCCTCTCTGATGATGGAGAGGGTCCACTGCTCTGATGTGATTTGTTCCCATCTGGGAGCAAAATGAGCTAACCTTCCTGGAATGGTGAGAGGTTCTGGCTGTTGTAGAGCCAGAAAGGTTAAGTTCTCTAGTATCAAGTCAAAAACCCTGAAGGGGTTGGGACTGCTGTGTTGCAGCAGTCCCTGCAGGTTTAGGCCTGGCCTGTTTAGGTTGCTGACGCTTAGTAGGAAAGCGACCTGTAGAAGATTGTTGGCCAGAAGTGGAAGGAAATCTGCTCCTTTTGTAAAAAGGCTTTTTGAAAGGTTTTTTCTTGGCTGGAATGGAGGTAGACTTGGAAAGTCTATCCAGAGCAGAATTCTCTGCATCCATTTGAGTTGCTTTAATTTGCCACTCTCTGCCAAAGAGATTCTCACCTGTACAGGGCAGATTCCCCAAGCCATCCTGAACCCAGGGCTCTATAGATCAGAAGCCTGGAGCCAAGTAATTCTACGAGCAGCTATGGCAATGCCCGAGGCTCTGCTGGCACCTTCAAAGGAGTCAAAGGCTGCCCTGTTGGAAAACTTGGAAACATCTTGAGTATGCTTAAGCCAAAGGAGGAATTCATCCCTTCTATCCTCTGGAATGAAAGGGAGAAAGTTGTGCAGCTTTTGTGCAATTTCCTTTAGAAACATACCCATATAAAGGCTATATGAGTTGATTCTGGCAATAAGCATGCTGGCTTGGAAGATTTTTCTCCCAAAAGCATCCAAGGTCCTGCATTCTCTGCCTGGAGGAGCAGAAGAGTGTCTTTTGGAACTCTTAATCCTTTTCATAGCTGACTGCACCACAATGGAATGGTGAGGAAGCTGAGTTTTCGGAAATCCAGGACAAGGAGGGACACGGTACATAGTGTCCAATCTACGAGAATGAGGAGAAAGGGTGAGAGGAGTCTCCCATAAGTCGAAGAATTTCATGAATTGGCAAGGTGACTGCCTCTCTGGGAGCCTTAGAGTATCCTAAAATATCTAATTTTTTTGCTCTAGGCTCTGCTTCAGAGGTTACTGAAATAGAAAGTCCTTTAGCCACTTCCAATATGAAGTCTTGAAAGGACAAAGCCTCTGGAGGAGACATTCTCCGTTTTGGAGAAGTAGGCTCCTCAGGAAGAGTAATGGATACTTCAGGAGACTCATCTGATGAATCAGAATCATCAGAGGAATCGAAGTATCGTCTGTCCGATTCCATCGATCGATATGTGTATCGATCGGTATCGACATCGGGCGTACCCGGTACCGGATCGGCACCGAGGAAGAGCCCTGGACCAGGAACCGGAGTCGGTATCCTGGTCGATGTCGATGCAGTCGGTACCAGTATCGGAGCTGGTATCGGAGCTGGTACCGGTGCCGGCGCCGGTACCGACAACGGGACTCGTTGCGGTACCGTCGGCGCCACAGCCTTAATAAAAGCCATTATGGCCTGCTGCATGGATTGGACAGTGTGATCCATGGACGCCACGACTGCCTGGATGTCGGTACCGGGAGAAAGTGCCGGTACCCCAGAGCAGTCTAACAGGTGATCGGTCGAGGCCGTGCCATCAATGTCAACCTGTAACCCCATAGGAGGAGCTTTGGAAGCCGGAGCTTCCCGCCGGGGTTGTTTGGCTGGGGCAGGATCCTCTAGGGCAAGCCCGGAGGCATCTCGATGCTTAGAGGGAGATTTACCCTTCGAGGACCTGCTAGGTTTATGTTTGGTTACCTGAGACCCTTCAGGAGAGGAAGACCTGGAAGATGTCGATGCCACCGCCGGTGCTTCCGTGGGAAACAGCACATGGAGCTTGGCTGCTCGGTTCTGTAACCCCCGTTTAGACATTAGAGAGCAGGACTGGCAATCCGGAATGGAGTGTTCAGGACCCAAACATTTAAGACACCATTCATGGGTATCTGTAACAGAAATTGTACCGCTACACTTAGTGCATTTTTTGAACCCGGAGGCTGGTTTTTCCATGATGGAAAATTTTCTTGTGGGCCAGGAGGCCTAAGAAGAAAAATACACCAAGTGAGGTAAAATATAGTTTTGTTTTGTTTTTTTGAAAGAAAAGAAAAGAAAAAGACTGGCGGTACCAGTCCGGCGTCGGGGAAGGCAGACACGCGACCAAAGAAATAAATTAAAATAAAGAACTTCTTCAGCGGTGACAGGAACACGACCTGCTGGCTCCGTGGAAAAGAAGAACTGAGGAGAGTTGGTTTGGAAAGGCGGGAAGGCAGCGCACAGGCGCTGTGGGATGCTCCCAAAAGCTTTCCTTTTTGGGAAGCTGGGGAGCGTTCCCGCGCAGGCTCTGTCGGTACCGACGTACCCATATGTGAGGACTCATTCCTGCTTGTTCCTGGAGATACCGCTTTGAGGTACATACCCTGGCTGACTGCAAAGGAGCACAGGTCCAGGGTCTCTTGACACATGATGTGAGAACCTGTGCCCCCCTTGCTTTTTCATATAGAACATTGCCACTTGGTTGTCCGTCTGAATTAAGACAGGTTGATGAGCCAGAGTTTGGCAGAAGGCCCGCAGAGCTAGGCAGATCGCTTGAAGCTCTAGGACATTAATGATGATGATCTTTGAATTATGATGATCTTTGAATTATGTCCCCTCCCTTCCATGTATTCCATGTATATATATTCATATATAAACTTGTATATAGTTTTCACACTGTTTGGTATTATATCACATTGTTTATTCGATATTTAATATGATGTTCCTTGTAAATATGTTTTGTTATATTCGACGTTCCATGTAAAACAAACATACTTGCTTTGTTGATTGTTGTTAACTGTAAACCGCAACTGAACTTTGGAAGTTGCGGTATATAAATGTGATTAAAAATAAATAAATAAATTAATTAATCTGTCGTGTGCTCTCCCACGGAGACCACACACCCTGAGTGCAGACCTGCTGGCAATGGGCGCCCCATCCCAGCAGGGATGAATCTGTAGTCAGCACCCTCGAGTGTGTGGGAGGCTCTAAAGGCACTCCCTCCAGAAGGTTGTGAGGCTGAAGGCACCACTTCAACGACTGCACCAGTCACTGGGACACCATGATGCTGTCTCTGAGTCTGCTTGTGGCTTGTGTCCACTGGTCCCTGAGACACCACAGAGCTGTTCTCATGTGGACTCAGGCATTGGGTGTCACATGCACTGTGGAGGCCATGTGACCAAGGAGGCGCAGAAAGTGTCTTGCTGAGATCTGCGACTCACTTGCTGTACTAGGGCCACAAGTCTTTGTGCCCTGTCATCTGGCAGATAAACCCTTACCTGAAGTGTGTCTAACCTTGCTCCTGTGAACTCCAGTCCCTGAGTGGGAACTAGAATGGACTTTGTGTTGATCACAAAGCCCAGCTGCTGGAGCAACTGGATAGTGCGGGACGTGGCCTGTTGGGCTTCCAGAGCTGACTGGGCTCTGATGAGCGAGTCGTCTAAGTAGGGGAAGACAAATACCCCTTGAGTTCTTAGGAAGGCCGCCACCACTGCATGGCACTTTGTGAATACTCTGTGTGCCGAGGCTAGGCCAAATGGAAGTACTTTGTACTGAAAGTGGTTTCCTCCTACTACAAATCTTAGATAGGTCTGGATGAATCAAGATGTGCATATACACATCTTTGAGATCTAAGGAGCATAGCCGGTCTCCCTGGTGGAGGTAAGGCAGCAATATTCCAAAGGAAAGCATCTTGAACTTTTCTCTCACCAGGAACTTGTTTAGGTTTCGCAGGTCGAGGATGGGTCTTAGGACTCCAGTTCTCTTTGGTATCAGAAAGTATCTGGAGTAGAAGCCTTTGCCCTGCAGGAAGTGGGGCACCAGTTCTACCGCTTGATCCTCGAGAAGACCTGCTAACTTCTTCAAGAGGAGGTCCCTGTGAAGAGGGGGTCTGAGAGGCTCCCCTGGAATGTAAGAGGGAAGTGCCTGGGTGAGATGCAGCCGATAGCCCATTTGGACTATCTGGAGAACCCAGGTGTCTGTTGTGATGGCTGGCCACCTGTGGGCATACAGGATCAGCCTTCCTCCTGTGCATGGCCTTGCCTCCTTGGAGAGAGGGACTATGCTCTGGGAGTCAAAAACCCCCTCCAGGCTGAGCCAGAGCCTGTGCCTGGGGGTCTTTTGCTTACACAGGCCATGCCCCTGTCCCTTGGCCTGCTGCCCCTGCTGGGGAGCCCTGATACATGGGGTAGTTTAGGTAAGTCTTAACTTTTCTCGGGAAAAATGGCTTCTTACCTGAGCCCTTCTTCTTAGAAGGGGCAGATGTCTTCTTCTCGAGTCTTGTCTGGGTCAGGTACTCGGACTCGATCTCAGCAGCCTTGTCTGTCATGGGCTTGCCAAAGAGGTTTTCACCTCAGCAAGGGACATAGACCAATTTTTCCTTCACCCATGGTTCCAAGTCTGACGACTGTAGCCATGCCTGGCGGCGTGCACCGATGCCGGCCTCAGCTACCCAGGTCGATGCCTCGAAGCCGTCATAGGCTCCTTGAGTCATAAACTTCGAGCACTCTCGGATCCCAGTGCACAAAACTTGGAAGCACTGCAAAGGTACCTCAGAGAGACCAGCTGAGAACCCGGTAATCTCCTTTGCCAGGTCTCGCAGGAACATGCCCATGTACAGCTGGTACGTTTGGATTCGGCATGACAGCATCAAATCCTGGTAGCACTTCTTGCCGAGGGTGTCCATGTTGCGGGAGGCACCGAAGAGTGTGTCTTCTGGCTCTTGAGCCGGTACATGGCCGATTCCACAACCATGGAATTGT
Source organism: Ichthyophis bannanicus (assembly GCA_033557465.1). NCBI lineage: Eukaryota > Metazoa > Chordata > Amphibia > Gymnophiona > Ichthyophiidae > Ichthyophis > Ichthyophis bannanicus. Next base: position 98,253 of record JAWIIG010000091.1, read on the forward strand.
GCAGCAGCTGTACGTTTTGGAACCCAGGGCTCTTGCGAACTCGATAGATGGAATTGATTCGCTTGCTAAGGACCGGCATCGAGGCCGGTGTCTCCCACATGCGGAGCATCAGCCGTTCCAGAATAGGAAGCACTGGTACAGTAAGGGCTTCCTTAGGAGGAAAGTCATACTAGAGGAATCTCAAGCTCCTCAGTTCGAGGCTCCTCCTCGGCCTCCGCTGGGAAAGACAAAGCCTTTGCCATATCCAGGACGAAGTCCAAGAACCGGGTGTCCTCCGGGGGTGACCTTCTCCGAAGTTCAGATCCCGGGAGTCGGACAGAACGTACCTGGTACGGTGGGTGTCCAGAGACTCCTCTTCCTCCATCTCCCAACCGGACCACTCCGAGGAGGAATCGAGCGGCTTTGGTCTCGATCGCCCTAATGCCGAGGGAATCGCCGTTGACGACCTTGGTCCCAAACAGGAGGTCGAGGGGGACCTCAGCCGAGGATCGACTCGGCCTCCGGGGTCGACTTGGACGTCTAAGTCCCGGTGGTGGGGGCGGACGGACTGAGACTGGCCATCAGCGCCCACTGCTGGTCCATGAAGGCAGAGATACTGCGCTCCAAGGCCGCCAACCTGAGACCGAGCTCAGGAGGCTCTGCAGCCCCTGGGTTGGGTCCTGACGCCGACTCTCCTGGAGGAGAGTCAACAATGAGGACAGTACTTACCTGCCTCGGTATATCCGGTTCCTTTCGAGGGAGTTTCACAGGCCTCTCCAACTCCGAGGATCCGGAACGGTGAGTCGGGCTCAGCGACCGAGCCCGCGAGGGACCAGGCCACTCACAGCCTTCAGATGACACCGCCCTCACAGATTTTTTCTAACTCCGGTGTTGCCGCAAGGGAGACCCCCTTTCAGATGACACCTGACGCTGCTCGGGATCAGAGAGCTCCCGAGAGGTTGAGGCCTCTAACGAGGTCTGGGCCCGGGTGGGTGCGGACTCAGGAAAAATCCTATCATGTTGCTGCTGCCTGCTCCTCAAGGCCTTGGAAGACATTTTCTTACATGGGCCACAGACCTTGGGGTTGTGGTCGGGTCCGAGGCAGCAGTTGTGTGTGTCGGTGTGAGACATCAATCTTGTACACCGATCACACTTTTTAAACCTGCTGGCAGCCATCAGGGGGAAAAAGGGCCCCTGCAAGGTCAAAGGACCAGACTGCCAGATAAAAAGAAAAAAGGGCACGAACACTAGTCTCTAAGGACAAAAAACAAAAAATTGGACTGGACTCGATACCGGTGTACCAAACTGAGGCAGGAAGGGGAACCGGCGTCGAACCGGTTAAGCAGAAGAACAATTTTCTAACTTTTAACTACTTTTTCCATGGGGAAACTAGGACGACATCCGTTGGGCTCTGCGGAAAAAAGGAGACTGAGCAAGATGGCATCCTTGGGCGGGAAGGGGACCACGCATGCGCGATGCAGTCCCAAAGGCTTTCTTCGAAAGCTGGGGATTTGCTCCACATGGGGGCTTCTTCAGCGCCGACATCACCCATATGTGAGGACTGACTTCCTGCTTGTTCCTGGAGAATGACCTTTTCAATGCCTCGGAGTCGGGAGTGGTGCCAAAGGACTGGAGAGAGGCCCATGTGGTGCCTTTACACAAAAGCAGAAGTAAGGATGAGGTTGAAAACTACAGGCCGGTTAGTTTAACTTCACTGGTGAGTAAATTATTGGAAACGCTGCTGAAAGAGAAAATAGTGAGATTTCTGGAGTCCAGCGGAGTACAGGATCTGAGGCAGCATGGATTTACCAGAGGCAGGACTTGTCAGACAAATCTGATTGATTTCTTTGACTGGGTGATCAGGGAGTTGGACTGAGGGAGGGCCCTTGATGTGGTGTATTTAGATTTCAGTAAAGCCTTTGACACCGTTCCTCACAGACGAATTATAAACAAACTGAGCTCCCTAGGGATGGACCCTAAAGTTACTGCTTGTGTTAGAAATTGGTTGAGTGGGAGGCGACAAAGGGTACAGGTAAACGGAGCTCATTCTGAGGAGATGGAAGTTACCAGTGGTGTGCCCCAGGGATCTGTCCTTGGTCCGATTCTGTTTAACATCTTTGTTAGTGATATAGCGGAAGGGCTGTCGGGTAAGGTTTGCCTCTTTGCGGATGATACCAAAATTTGCAATAGAGTAGACACCCAGGAAGGTGTAGATAACATGAGGAGGGATCTAGCTCTGCTTGAAGAATGGTCTAGAATTTGGTAGCTGGGATTTAATGTTAATAAATGCAAGGTCATACATTTGGGTTGCAGCAATCCAAGATAGCAATATAGTATAGGGGGTGAAGTACTTTTGTCCTCTAAAGAAGATCGGGATCTAGGTGTGGTCGTGTCAGATGATCTTAAAGTCACTAAACAGGTAGAAAAGGCGACAGCAAAAGCTAGAAGGATGCTTAGGTGCATACGGAGAGGAATGGCTAGCAGAAAAAAGGAGGCAATAGTGCCTCTGTGTAAGTCTTTGGTGCGACCTCATTTGGAATATTGTGTGCAATTCTGGAGACCGCACCTTCAAAAGGATATAAACAGGATGGAGTCAGTACAGAGGGTGGCTACCAAAATGGTTAGTGGTCTTCATTATAAAGCATATGAGCACAGACTTAAGGATCTTAATATGTACACCTTAGAGGACAGGCGGGATAGAGGTGATATGATTTAGATGTTTAAATACCTCCGTGGCATAAATGTTCAGGGAGAGAGCCTCTTTCAATTGAAAGCAAGTTCTGCTACGAGGGGACATGGGATGAGGGTTAAGGGAGATTTCAAGCATCCCACTGTTTGCTAAAATACTTGAAAAGCTAGTCCAATGCCAAATCCAACACCATATTGATACCGAAGCTCCACTGGATCCGTCCCAACACGGTTTCAGGGAAGCACATGGTGTTGAAACCCTCCTCACCACCCTCTTCAATAACTTAATCTCTGGAATTGATAACATTCGTCAAGGATTTGCCCTCATTTTTATGGATATTGCAGCGGCCTTTGACTCAGTGAGCCATGAGATACTCATAGAACGCCTCGAAGAAAAAGGGATACAAGGCACTGCACTAAACTGGTGCAAATCCTACTTATCCAACAGATGGCAACACTTGAAGACCGGCACCACGACCTCAGAACCATTTCTACAAAAACAAGGTGTAACGCAGGGATCCTCATTATTAGCATTGATGTTTAACATTTATATGCAGCCCATCTGTGCCCTGATCAGATCTTTCAACGTCGAATGTCTTGCATACGCAGGCGATATCCTTCTATATATACCATTTACGATTGAACAGTCAAATTTCTCCCCATTAATAAGATGTTTTGACGCAGTCGCGGCCTGGCTCCTTACGCAAAACCTCTGGATCAACCACAACAAAACGGACGTCCTCTTCATCACGAAGAACCAGGTTTTCACCCTGCCATCCTCACTGAAAGTCAACAATGCAGAGCTGAAAACCAAATCTACAATCCATTACCTCGGCATTACCCTGGATCAACGTCTGGACATGAAAACACACATAAGTAACACTGTGAAAACGATATACCATAAAATATGGACATTACGCCACTTACGACCACTGCTTGACCTCAGCGACTTTCGAACAATCTACCAAGCCCTAGTAATCCCACTCTTTGATTACGCTAACGCAATCCTACATGGACTCCCGCAGGCAACGCTAAGCCCGCTCCAGCTTGCGATGAACACAGCCACAAGAGTTCTAACAGGGGTATCAAGGACAGAGCACATCACTCCAGTTTTGAAAAACTTTCATTGGTTACCTATATAGGTCAGACTTCATTACAAGATCTTAGTCCTGACCTTCAAAGCCTTAAACAACCAGCCCTCCACATCCATCAGCCAGATGAAGCACACCGTACCTCCTAACAGAACCAGAAGGTCACAATGACAAACACATTGGTAATCCCAAAAGCAATGACAAAATGCACAAAGACAACAACCAACAGGGCTTTCATGATCTATGCACCTAGAGCCTGGAATGCCCTCCCCACAGACATGCGAAACATCACTAACTTGACCCAATTCAGGAAAGCGCTGAAACATCATCTGTTCACAAGATACTACCCTGAAACCAGCTGTAGAAATCAAGCAGCGGGTGCTCCGACCAGTCACCTACAGCACCCTAATAAATATACCCAACAAGAAAAAGGATAGCTAGCCCAATTTTCCCCAGCCCAAATAGACCAGAGCCGGAGAATATATGCATCAATGTAAATAATTTTTAGATAGTTACCCCTAGTTATATCCAGGTTTATTGCTCCTGTTCAATGTAAATACAATGCGGTTCGACTGCATGTATAATGTTATGTTGAATGTACATCGCACTGATGTGAATAGCGCGGTATAGAAGAAAAGCTAAATAAATAAATCTTCTGGACATTCTTCTTCCAGCTGATATCCTTTCAAAGTGTGGTGCACCACTGTGCAATACCACTGGTAACAACTCATTTTCTCAAAGTTAACTCTGTTTATCAATACCCTTTGCCACTTCCTACTCAACTGTTTTTTAACTCAGTCACTTTAGGGTCTGTACCAAGGGCATTCAGTTTATTTATGAATCGCCTATACAGAACAGTGTCAAAGGCCTTGATGTAATCTAGCCACCACTCTGGTCCCCCAGTCCAAGAAATTGATCAGATTCTTATAACACGCAAAATGCAATGTGTGCCTTCGAGTCAGTCCTGACTCCTGGCGACCCAGAAGCTCCTGGGTTTTCTTGGCAGTGTCACCGGAAGTAGATTGCCAGGCCATTCTTCCGAGGCAATGGAGGGTTAAGTGACTTGCCCAAGGCCACAAGGAGTGCTAGCGAGATCTTATGGTAAAAACCATCTTGTATGTTGATCTTTGACAACCTTCTTTGCAGGGTCAATCACTGAGCATGCCATTTCACTTGTGCTGACTTCCAGCATCAACTTGAACCTAAAGTCCATCTCTCATAAGATCACCCATTAAGGCCACATCTACTGCTGTCTAATGAGTTTGGAGTAACGTTTTTCAAATCTCTCATTCTTTGTCAGAGGTTTTGGAGGCATTAGTCTAGAAGCATTTACTTACTTGGTTTCTTGGCCTTGTAAAGGGGGATGGTTGGTGATGGCTTAGAGTTACTGCGTGAAGCACTCCCATTCTCTCTGCTGCCACTTTCACATCCGCCCTCATCTGGGGAAGAGCTTGCCATCACAATGAAATCAGATTTCTCCTTGGACAGCTTGTACAGCTCCTAGGTGGATATGAAATTATTTAGAGAGGTTAACAAATTACTGTGATAACAGCTATACCCACTGTGCCAGGCAGTCACAAAAACTAGAGAATGAATTAATTTAATCCTGCTGTATTCTATTTGGTCTCTAGACAGCATAGATATCCTGCTAGCAGTAACTAATCAGTTCCATTATTAAAATGGCAACACAAAATAACAGATACCATACTGGGTCAACCTAATGAACCACTGAGCCCAGTAACCTCTGTCTGTAAGAGGAAACCAAAATTAAATGCAATACTCAAAGTGTGGTTGAACAATGAACTTATACAGCAGCATGATATTTTCAGTTTTGCTCTCCATGCCTTTTCAAATAATGCCACTTAACCCTCCATTAGCTCAGGTACACTTAGATTGTGAGCCCTTCAGGGACAAGGGAATAAAAAGTGTTTGTGTGTGTGTGTGTATATATATATATGTGTATGTAAACTGCTCTGATGCGCATAGTAAAAAGGGCAGTATATCAAGTGCCTAAACCATAATGCCTAACGTTAGATTTGCATTTTTGGCAGTCATGGCACACTGGGCTGGAAATTAAAACTTTGTTCACGATGACTTTAAGATCTTTTTCTCAGATGGTAATTCCTAATTTGGTACCCAGCATTTTGTATTTGTAACTGAGATAGAGTAGTTACTCACCTGTAAAAGGTGTTCTCCAGGAGCAGCAGGAATCAGTCCTCACATATGGGTGACGTCGGTGCCGACGGAGCCCCCATGTGGAGCATTTCCCCAGCTTTTAAAGAAAGCCTTTGGGAATGCAGCGCGCATGCGCAGGCCCCTTCCCGCCCAAGGGTGCCATCTTGCTCAGTCTGATGACATAGCTAGAAGACAGCAAAAAAACAAAATGAAGTATATGACTGCAACTCCACAGGAGGAGGGAGGGTCGTGAGGACTGATTCCTGCTACTCCTGGAGAACACCTGTTACAGGTGAGTAAACTAGTCTTTCTCCAGGACCAAGCAGGAAGTCAGTCCTCACATATGGGACTCCCCAGCTCTAGGCTACCGGGAACCCTAGGCTGAAAAAATGGCTATCAAGAGCCTCAGCATTCGTGATAAGAATATCCTCTGAGAACGCCCCCGTATGGTAGCCCAACACAAGGGCTGGAGGGTAGGAGTTGCCCAAACTTCAAAGAGATTACGGAGTACCGCCTGTCCGAAAGCACTGTCCCTTTGGGACGCCCTCTCGAGACAGTAGTGGGCTGCAAAAGTCTGGCTTGAAGACCAAGTAGCGGCCCGGCAGATGTCTGCCAACGGAACAGAGCGGAGATAAGCTACTGACGCAGCTTTCGCCCTGACATGGTGGGCCGTGACTTGACCCTGCAAGGGGAGGTCAGCTGCCTTGTACACCCAGGCGATACAAACTGCTGCCCAGGTGGACAACATACGCTTGAAGACAGGTAACCCCAGCTTATTAGGGTCAAAGGAGATGAAAAGCTGAGTGTCCCTTCGATGCCCCCTCGTACGTTCTATGTAAAAAGAAACGCCCTCTTACAGTCCAGGGTATGCAAGACTGTTTCAGCCCGGCTGGTATGTGGCCTCTGAAAGAAGGTCGGAAGAACTACCTCCTGGTTGAGATGGAAAGAGGAGACAACTTTTGGAAGGAACTTCGGGTGGGTCCGTAGGACCACCTCTTCCTATAGAACAGTGTGTACGGTCTATCAGAAACCAGGGCTTGTAGTTCACTCACACGTCTGGCTGAGGTAAGAGCTACCAGGAAGAGCGCTTTCTAAGAAAGGAAGCGCAAATGGCAAGTAACCATCGGCTCAAATGGTGGGTGAGTAAGTTGCTGCAAGACGTCGTTCAAATCCCACTCAGTCGCTGGAGGACGAACCGGAGCCTTAAGTAGGAGGAGGCCTCTGAGAAATCTGGACACCAAGGGGTGAACGACAGAGACTGCCCTTCTACCGGTGAGTGGTGAGCTGACAAAGCACTGAGGTGGACCCGAACAGAGTTAGACTTAAGGCCTAGGTCTGACAGGTGAAGTAGATACTGCAGTACTACTGGCACAAGGCACGAGAAAGCATAGTTACTCATCTGGAACAGGTGATCTCCGGGAACAGCAGGAATTTAGTCTTCACATATGGGTATCATCGGTACCGACGGAGCCTGTGCGGGAAAGCTCCCCAGCGTCCAATAGGAAAGCTTTTGGGAGCATCACAAGCGCCTGCGTGCTGCCTTGCCCCCTTTCCCAACTGTCCCTCTCCAGTTGAGTTTTAAAGCTGAGACAAAGAGAGAGGGAAAGAGATAAAGAGAGCGATAGAGAGATACAACTCCTAGGGGAGGTGGGCGGGATGTGAAGACTAAATTCCTGCTGTTCCCGGAGATCACCTGTTACAGATGAGTAACTATGCTATCTCCAGAAACAAGCAGGAATGTAGTCTTCACATATGGGGACTCCCTAGCTGCAGATGCCAGGGAGAAGGCCCCAGAAGTTGTATGCACCTGTGAATGGGCTCCACTTCCCCCCATGGATCTCTGGCATCCCACCAGGGATGGTGGGTAGGAGTTGCTTAAGTAAGGAGCAGGTGTTGAAGAACAGCCTGACCAAACAAGGCATCCCGGCGGGAGTCCTTGTCTAAGCAGTAATGGGCTGTGAAGGTATGAACCAAAGCCCAAGTAGCTGCTCGACAGATGTCGTTGATAGACACAGAGTGAAGATGAGCCATAGAGGCTGCCATGGCTCTCACATTGTGAGCTGTGACATGGCCTTCAAGAGGAAGGTTCTTACTCTCAACAACAAAAGATATACACTGTGCAATCCAGCTGGACAATGTTCTTTTGGAGACTGGAAGTCCTAAATGAGTAGGATCAAAAGCAACAAAGTGTTGGGAGGACTTTCTATATTGCTGTGTCCTTTGTAAGTAAAAGGCCAAAGCCCTTTTAAAATCCAAAGTATGAAGATTCCTTTCTGCATTTGGGAAGAATACAGGAAGGTAAACTGCTTGGTTTAAATGAAAAGGTGACACCACCTTTGGCATAAAATGTGGATGAGTCCTAAGGACTAACTTATGAACTTATCCTGAACTTATACCTTTGCAGACCCTTACATGCCTCTGATATATGAAAATTATACTATATTTTGTAAATAGTTACTCTGTTAATGTTCCTTAGTTCAACTACTATACCTTGTACATAGTTTCCCCATGTTTTACCTCCAGTTTTAACTACCCTGTTCATTGTAAACTCGATGTTCCTGTGGCATTGTAGTATGTTCTTGTTCAACTGTAAACCGCACTGATTATAATAGCGCGGTATATAAGAAATATAAATAAATAAATAAATAAAAATCATGATGGAACCTTGTATAAGGAGGATCAGCCAGCAATGTTTGCAATTCACTAATGCGACATGCTGATGTGATTGCAATAAGAAAAATGACCTTCCATGAAAGGAATTTCAAAGAGGTAGTGGCTAATGGTTCAAAGGGTGGTTTCATAAGCTGCCAAGAACCAGATTTAAGTCCCATGACACCGGTGGTGGCTTAATGGCAGACTTAGTTAAAAGAAGGCCTCTCATAAATCTCGCTATAAGAGGATGAAAGGAAATAGGTTGTCCATTTAGAGGCTTGAAAGAAGCTGCAATAGCACTCAAATGAACTCTCACTGAATTGATCTTAAGCCCTGCATTTGATAAATGAAGGAGATACTCCAATAAGATTCCAGAGGTATCACAAGAGGGTTAAGACCCTTCTGCGAGCACTATATGGTAAACCTTTTCCACTTAAATGCATAAGAGTGTCTTGTGGAAGGCTTCCTGGAAGCATAAAGGATATCCTTTGCCTGCTGGGAAAGGTTCAGACTGTGCATAAGAACATAAGATATGCCATACTGGGTCAGACCAAGGTCCATCAAGTCCAGTATTCTGTTTCCAACAGTGGCCAATCTAGGTCATACGTACCTAGCAGTTTCCCCAAGGGACACAGGTTCCACAATGCTTGGAAGTTCTAGGCTTTCAGCAACCAGGCCCTGAGATGCAGAGACTGTGGATTGGAATGCCCCAGCATCCCGCCCTCGTAAGAAAGGAGATTTGGAGCAGATCCTAACTCCAGAGGCGGAGCTTGAGAGAGATGTAGGAGCAGAGGGTACCACATTTGCCATGGCCAACGTGGAGCTATGAGAATCATACGACCTCTGTCTCTCTGAAGCTTGAACAGGGTTTTGGGAATTAGGGGAATGGGTGGAAAGGCATACAGGAAGTCCTAACCCCAATGGAGGAGGAAAGCATCCCTGGCCTGACAACCCTGAGCCGGAATTCTGGAGCAGAACCGGGGAAGTTTGGTATTCAGCGGACTTGCAAAGAGGTCTATGTCCGGGGTTCCCCAAATTTGAAAAATTTTGGCCACCTGGTCTGCATGGAGAGACCATTCGTGTGGAAGCAGAACTCGACTGAGTCTGTATGCCCAAGAGTTTTGAATGCCTGGAAGATACACCGCAAGGAGATGAATCTGATGCTCTCTGGCGAGGGTCCATAGTCGCAAAGCTTCGTTACAGAGCGACAGAGAGCCTGTTCTGCCCTGCTTGTTCACATAGAACATTGCTATTTGATTGTCCGTTTGAACTAGGACTGTGTTGTAGCTGAGCTGAGTGTGGAATACTGAAAGAGCAAGGAAGATTGCTCTGAGTTCCAGGAAATTGATGTGCAGATAGGCCTCCTGTGGAGTCCAGGTACCCTGGGTAGAGAGGCCTTGCAGGTGGGCTCCCCAACCCACCTGTGAAGCGTCTGTTGTTGGAGTGGCTTGGGGTGGGGGTTGCTGAAAAGGAGACCCCACTAAAAGGTTTTGGGGTGACTGCCACCATTGGAGGGACAAAATAAGGCAATCTGAGATTGCTATTTTGACTGACAGGCAAGCTGACGCCTGAGTCCACTGAGTGGATAAAGTCCACTGGGATGCCCTCACATGGAGGCGAGCATAAGGAACCAGATGCACGGTCCCGTTGGGGAATGGATACCTCATCTATTGCCCCTTAGGCAAGAAGCACAGTGACCTCTTGACCTAACTGGTCGTTGAGAGAGGTCTGAGAATTGAACTGTCTTACCATTGTAGGAGGGGGCATGCTGAGGAAATAAAGCTTGTGCCCCTCTCTTACAATAGACAGAGTCGAATTTTCTGCTGTTATTTGACCCCATCTGGGGGCAAAATGACATAACCTTCCTGGGATGGTGGAGGGTTCTGGGCCATTCAGAGCCAGGAAGGTAAAGTTCTCTAGATAGGAGTCAAAACCCCTGTGGAGGCTGAATCTGCTGAGCCAGTTGAGGCTTAGCTGCTTTTTGTCTTTCTTTGCTTAGGTTGTTGCTGCTGTCCCTTTTGGGCAGACTGACCTAACCGATGCCCCTGTTGGGTATAGGAGGGATAAAACCTCTTCTTATTACTGAAGAATGGTTTCTTAGAGGATTTTTTTCCACGCAGGATCAGCTGTAGATTTAGATAATCTATCCAAAGTAATATTGTCAGCATCTATCTCATTAGCTTTTTCCTGCGAATTCTTGCCAAAGAGATTCTCTCCTGTGCAAGAAATATTCCCTAGTTTATCCTGTACCCAAATTTCTAAGTCAGATGCCTGGAGCCAGGCAATCCTACGTGCACCTATGGCAATAGCAGAGGTTCTGCTTATGCACTCAAAGCAGTCAAAAGCTGCGCGATTCACAAACTTGGAAACATCCTGAGCATGTATGACAAGGGCGAGGTAATTTTGCCTCTTATCAGGAAGGAGAGGGCTCATCAGCTCTAACTCTCCTGTAACCTCCTTAAGGAACATTCCCATATATAAGATATAGGAACTGATCCTAGCAGAAAGCATGGAAGCCTGGAAGGTTTGACGTTCAAAGGCATCAAGAGTCCTACACTCACGTCCTGGAGGATTAGATGCATGCCTTTTTGCATTATTTATCCTTCTCATACCTAATTCCACCACCATGGAAAGGTGTGGTAACTGAGTCTTCTGAAACCCAGGACAAGGAGGAACTCGATACATGGTGTCGAGTCTTCAAGAGTGAGGAGATGTGGTTAGAGGTCTTTCCCACATCCTTAACATGAGGTCATGCAAGATCTCATGAATAGGTAAGGTAGCTGCCTCCTTGGGAGCTTTAGGGTATTGCAGGATTTCTAATTCCTTTGCCCTAGGCTCTTTTTCAGTAGGCCACTGTAATGGAAAGACCTCGAGCCACATCTCGGATAAAATAATGAAAGGACATATCCTCTGGTGGAGACATCCTACGCTGAGGAGAAGAAGAATTCTCAGGAAGAAGTACTCTGGTATCGGCAGAGTTTTCAGAGTCTTCAGACTCATCTGAGGATTCGAAGTATCTCTGATCCGGGTGATCGTGCAAGGTACAGTACCAGTACCTATCGAAGTCGGCATCGGAGTGGTCCAGTACCGACCTGTCAATACCGGATGGATACGCATGACTCGGTCCCAGTAGAATACCTGATGTTGATGCAGTTGGTACAGGCACCGGAGTCGGCGCCGGTTGAACTGTCTGAAGCGGTTTCAGGGGCATCGAGGCCGTGAGAAGAGCCGCCAGACTGCGTTCAATAGCCAAGAATCTCTGGTCTATCGATGCTGCTGATGCTTGGGTATCGGTACCGGATGAAGCGGCCGCTACCCCAGAGCATGGCACCAGTAGTTCTGCCGAGGTTGAAGCCTCAAGAACATCCTGGAGTCCCGTTAATGCTTTGGAAGGCGAAGCCTCCCGCCGGCGCAATTTTGCCGGTGAAAGTCCCTCAAGGGCAATGCCAGAGGAATCTCGTTGTCTAGAAGGAGATCTACCCTTTGAGGACCGGCTAGATTTATGTTTAGTTACCTGAGATCCATGGGAGGAAGACGAAGCCCTGGAAGACGTCGATGTCACGGAGGCTGCATCAGAGGGAAAAAGAGTGCTAAGTTTAGCAGCTCGGTTCTTCCGGCCCCTTTTCGACATCATCCTACAGGCAACACACTCAGAAATAGAGTGGTCAGGACCTAAACATTTGAGGCACCACTCATGGGTGTCGGTGACGGAAATGGTGAAGCCACACTTAGAACACTTTTTAAAACCCGAAGCGGGTTTTTCCATTCTGAAGGAAAAGTTGGGCCTAGTGCCCAAAATGGCAAGTGGCACCTGAAGAGAAACTTACTTGAAAGACTCCAGAAGTTTTTTTTTTTTTTAAGAAAAGAAAGAACCACCACCGGTGGTACCGGTGTAGCGTCGAGGAAAGGCAGACACGACCACAAAAAAGAAGAATAGAAGGGATTTATTTATTTATTTATTTATTTAATTTTATTTAGACAGATTTGCATACCACCTTTTCCTTCAATCAAGGTGGTCACGTCACATGACAGTTAGAGGGTTACATTTAACATTAGGGTACGTGTACATAATTAGACAATACAGTTACTTTACAGCATTTAGACAATACAATGAGGTGACATTTAACATGAAGGTATTTAATCCCTTGGTGTTGTAGACTTGTGTGTGTGGGTGTGTGCTTAGTTGGCGTAGGTAGTGATATTTCTATTTGGGTAGCCTGAATGCTCATAAGTTTCTATGAATAACCATGTTTTGAGGTCTTTGCGGAAGTCTGAGGTCATTTTTTTCTGCGGTGACAGGAAAAAGAAGAACTGGAGAGGGACAGTTGGGAAAGGCGAGAAGGCAGCACGCAGGCACTGTGGGATGCTCCCAAAAGCTTTCCTATTCGACGCTGGGGAGCGTTCCTGCGCAGGCTCCGTCGGTACCGACGATACCCATATGTGAAGACTACATTCCTGCTTGTTCCTGGAGATAGGATCTTCATTGCGCTGAGCACACCATATCGTGAACCTACGCCACTTGATGTCATAGGACTTCCTGGTGGATTGCCTCCTAGAGACCAAAACCAACTCTTCAACCTCCATAGGTAAAAACAAGGGAGCTAGCACTATCCTTTCAGCAGCCAGGCCATCAGATTGAGGGATCTGAGATTGGGGTGCAGAAGGGAACCCTGATCTTGAGACAGGAGATCGTGTTGCAACCCCAGAGGGAAAGGAGCTTCCACCGGCAACTGCAGCAGGAGTGGAAACCACGGTTGCCTCGGCCATTGGGGGCTACCAGAATCACCAAGGCCTTGTTCTGGAGAATCTTGAACAGAGTTCGGGCCATCAGGGGCGTGGGAGGAAACACATACAGGAGGCCCGTTGACCAAGCGATCAGAAAAACATCTGCTGCCATTCTCATAAGAACATAAGAACATAAGATATGCCATACTGGGTCAGACCAAGGTCCATCAAGCCCAGTATTCTGTTTCCAACAGTGGCCAATCTAGGTCATACGTACCTAGCAGTTTCCCCAAGGGACACAGGTTCCACAATGCTTGTATTGGTTCAAGCATTGATATCCTGGGTCCCTTCTTAATAATGGTTTATGGACCTTTCCTCCAGGAACTTGTCCAAACCTTTTTTAAACCCAGCTACACTAACAGCCTTTACTACATCCTCCGGTAACAAATTCCAGAGTTTGATTACACGTTGAGTGAAAAAATATTTTCTTTTATTAGTCTTAAATAGTTTACCCTGTAGCTTCATTGCATGGCCCCTAGTCTTTCTATATTCTGATAAGGTAAACAATCGATCTACGTTTACCCGTTCCACTCCGTTCATTAATTTATAGACTTCTATCATATCTCCCCTCAGCCGTCTCTTTTCCAGGATAAAGAGCCCCAACCTTTTTAGCCTTTCTTCATAGGAGTAGCCTTCCATCCCCTTTACCATTTTGGTGGCTCTTCTCTGAACCTTTTCTAAAATTGCTATATCCTTTTTAAGATATGGCGACCAGAATTGCACACAATATTCAAGGTGCGGTCTCACCATGGAACGATATAGAGGCATTATAATATCTTTTGTTTTATTTTCCATTCCTTTCCTTATCATACCTAGCATTCTATTTGCTCTCTTGGCCGCCGCTGCACACTGGGCCGAGGGTTTTAACATGGTATCCACAAGGACGCCTAAATCTTTTTCTTGGGTGGTGGTTCCTAATGTGGAACCTTGCATCGTGTAACCATAGTTTGGGTTGTTCTTCCCTAGGTGCATAACCTTGCACTTCTCCACATTAAATTTCATCTGCCATTTTGATCCCCAGTCTTCCAATTTATCAAGATCCTCTTGCAATTTTCCACAATCCTCCTGGGTTTTAACAACTTTAAATAGTTTTGTGTCATCAGCAAATTTGATAACCTCACTCGTTATTCCACTTTCCAGGTCATTTATGAATATGTCAAAAAGCAGCGGACCCAGCACAGATCCCTGGGGTACACCACTATTCACCTTTCTCCATTGGGAAAATTGGCCATTTAGCCCTACCCTCTGCTTTCTATCTTTTAACCAGTTCCTGATCCACAGTAGTACACTGCCTCCTATCCCATGACTCTTTAGTTTTGCCAAAAGTCTCTCATGAGGGACCTTGTCAAAGGCTTTCTGAAAGTCCAGATATACAATATCAACCGACTCACCTTTGTCCACCTGTTTATTCACTCCTTCAAAAAAACATAACAGATTAGTAAGACAAGATCTTCCTTGTCTAAAGCCATGTTGGCTGTCTCCCATTAGGTCATGACTATCTATATGCTGAGTAATTTTATTCTTTATGATGGTTTCTGCCATTTTTCCCGGTACTGATGTCAGGCTCACCGGTCTGTAGTTTCCCGGATCACCCCTCGAACCCTTTTTAAAAATTGGTGTTACATTGGCGATCCTCCAATCCTCAGGTATTAGAGATGATTTTAATGATAGTTCACAGATTACTGATAGCAGGTCTGCAATCTCAAATTTCAGTTCTTTCAACACCCTTGGATGTATACCATCCGGCCCAGGTGATTTGCTACTCTTCAGTTTATCTAATAGTTGTAAGACATCTTCCCGATGTATCGATATTTCCTTCAATTCTTCCACACCTTTAAATACCACTTCAGTCGTGGGTAACATCCCTACATCTTCCTCAGTAAAGACCGAAGCAAAGAATTCATTCAGTCTCTCCGCTATCGCCTGGTCGCCTCTTAGTGCTCCTTTAACCCCTTTATCATCTAATGGACCAACTGACTCTCTCACGGGTTTTTTGCTACGAATGTACTTGAAAAGGTCTTTATTTCGCGTTTTTGCTTCCGCAGCAAGCTTCTTCTCAAATTCTCTCTTTGCCTGCCTTATCAATGCCTTGCATTTGACTTGCCAGTGCTTGTGCTGTTTCCAGGTTTCATCATTTGGCTCTTTTTTCCATTTCTTGAAAGATGCTTTTTTGGCAACAACAGCCTCTCTGACCTCAGCTTTAAACCATGCTGGCAATTTTTTGGACTTCCTTCCACTTTTCTTAAAGCGTGGAATACAGCTGGTCTGGGCTTCCAAGATAGTATTTTTCAACAACACCCAAGCTTGATGTACGTCTTTAACCTTTGCAACTGCTCCTTTTAGTTTTTTCTTAACTGTTTTCCTCATTCTATCATAGTCTCCCTTTCGAAAGTTAAAGGGTAGTACTGTGGATTTCCTTACTATCCCTCCTCCACTAATTAAATCAAAGGCGATCATGCTATGATCACTATTGCCAAGTGGCCCCAACACCCTTATTTCTTGCACTACATCTGGTGTTCCACTAAGGACTAGGTCTAATATTGCTTCCCCTCTGGTCGGTTCATGAACCAGCTGCTCCAAGAAGCAGTCATTTATTTCATCTAGGAACTTTATCTCCCTAGCATGTCCTGTTGTGACACTGACCCAGTCGATGCCGGGGTAATTGAAATCACCCATTATTATTACTGCACTGTAACTTTTGCTAGCTTCCTTGATTTCTTTGAGCATTTCATCATCCATTTGTTCATTCTGGCCAGGCGGACGATAGTACACCCCCACTGCCATCGCCTTCCCCTTTTTACATGGAATTTCAATCCATAGAGATTCTACAGCAAATTTTGTTTCTTGCAAAACTTTAATCCTTTCTGACTCAATGCCCTCTCTAACAGAGCGCAACCCCTCCACCAATTTGATCAGCTCTATCATTTCGATATAGTTTGTACCCAGGTATCACAGTGTCCCACTGGTTGTCCTCCTTCCACCATGTCTCTGATATTCCAATCATATCTAACCTCTCGTTTAGTGCTATATATTCTAACTCTCCCATCTTGTTTTGTAGACTTCTAGAATTTGCATACAAGCATTTTAGAGACTGTATTTTATTCATATTAATTTGGCTATTGGTAGACATGGGTAATTTGGGATCTTTAAGTTCTGTCTGCTCCATACTCGAGGGCATTTGGGCTACTTTACTCTTTTTTGGAACCTCTCTGCTTTTTGTAGTATCCTTCAAGGATACATTCTTCCGAACCATGCGCTCTTGGGCGACTGTCGGCTTTCCCCTATTATCTAGTTTAAAAGCTGCTCTATCTCCTTTTTAAAGGTTAATGCCAGCAACCTGGTTCCATACCGGTTAAGGTGAAGCCCATCCCTTCGGAAGAGCCCCTCCTTTCCCCAGAATGTTCCCCAGTTCCTAACAAATCCGAACCCCTCATCTCTGCACCATTGTCTCATCCACGCATTGAGACTCCGGAGCTCTGCCTGCCTATTGGGTCCTGCGCGTGGAATGGGAAGCATTTCGGAGAACGCTACCCTGGAAGTTCTGGATTTCAACTTCCTGCCTAAAAGCCTAAATTTAGCTTCCAGAACCTCCCTACCACATTTTCCTATGTCATTGGTACCAACATGTACCAAGACAGCAGACTCCTCCCCAGCACTATCTAAGACCTTATCTAGGTGGCGTGTGAGGTCCGCTACCTTCGCACCAGGCAGGCATGTTACCAGGCGATCCTCACGTCCACCAGCCACCCAGCTATCTACATGCCTAATGATCGAATCACCAACTATAACTGCTGTCCTAACCCTTTCCGCATGGGCACTTGGCCCTGGAGAAACCTCCTCGGTGCGAGAGGGGTTTACATCACCTGGAGGACAGGTCCTAGTTACAGGATCACTTCCTGCCACACCAGGGTGATGCTCTCCTGTCACGTGACCTCTCTCCTCCATGGCAACAGGGATGCTGCCAGACTGGAGGTGGGACTTCAGGACTATATCCCTGTAGGTCTCGTCTATGTACCTCTCTGTCTGTCTTATGTTTTCCAAGTCTGCTACTCTAGCCTCTAGAGAACGGACTCGTTCCCTGAGAGCAGAGAGCTCCTTGCACCTAGTGCACACGTAAGACCTCTCACCAGCTGGGAGAAAATCATACATGTGACACTCAATGCAAAAGACTGGAAAGCCCACATCCCGCTGCTGGACTGCTGTCTGCATCTTAGTTTTAAGTTTGTGTTTAGATCTTTAAGTTCTATATGTACTAAAGGGTGCAATGGATATTTAGCCCACTAAAACTGTACCTAAGAAGTTTAATATACCTTGTTCACCTGAAGCTTAATTAATCTCAGGTCCTTGGTGTATGACTGATATGGGTAATGAGCTTCACCTGAGAGCACCTCCTGTCCTTTAAGTTGTGCAAGTACCTATAAAGCTGTGATTTTCTCAGGGGATGCGGCTGTCTGGAGCAAAACCTGGGCAGCTGACGGTTCAGTGGATAGCTGGTCTGCCAGGAAGTTCTCCTGACCAGGAAGATAAACTGCTTTGAGAAACATGCCTTGTTTGACTACAAAGGAGTAAAGGGCCTGTGCCTCCTGACATAGGATCCTGGACCCTGTGCCCCCTTGCTTGTTCACACAGAACATTGGCACCTGATTGTCTGTCTGAACCAAGACAGACTGGTGAGAGAGGGCATGAGAAAAAGTCTGCAGAGCCAAGCGGATTGCTTGCAGCTCCAAAAGATTGTGTGGCCTCCTGAAGAGACCAGAGGCCTTGAGTGCACGTATCTTGGCAATGTGCACCCCAGCCCTTTAAGGAAGCATCGGTCGTCAGCACCCTTGTGTGTGTTGGGGGTCTGAAAAGGTATCCCCCTGAGGAGGTTTGGGAGATGTAGCTACCACTGCAAGGAGTCCAAAAGTGGTTTGGACACCTTTACTCTGTCTCGGAGGTCGCCTGTGTCCTGCGTCCACTGAGCTCTGAGGCAACACTGAGCAGCCCGCATGTGCAGACGAGCATTCGGAGTCACATGTACCGTGGATGCCATGTGGCCTAGGAGCCGCAGGTAGTTTCTGGCAGAAACATGAGAATTACTCTGAAACTGGTTGGCCAAGTCCATCAGTCTGTGGGCCCTGTCCTCGGGCAAGTAAGCTCTTGCCTGCAGGGTGTCTAATCTTGCCCCTATAAACTCTAGGTTCTGTGAGGGGAGCAAAGTGGACTTTGCATAGTTGATGACAAAGCCCAGATGCTGAAGAAGAGAGACAGTGTGAAGAGTGGCTTGTCTGGCCTCCTGAAGAGACTGACCCCTGATGAGCCAGTCGTCCAGGTATGGGAAGACAAAAATTCCCTGATTCCCGAGATAGGCTGCCACCACCGCCAGGCATTTGGTGAAAACCCTGGGGGCAGAGGTTAGGCCAAAGGGAAGTACCCTGTACTGAAAATGGTTTCCTCCCACCACAAACCTGAGATATTGTCTGTCGTCTGGATGAATGAGGATGTGAGTATAAGCATCCTTTAGGTCTAAGGAGCATAGCGTGTCTCCCTGCTGGAGGTAGTGCAGCAGTATCCCAAAGGTAAGCATCTTGAACTTTTCCCTCTCCAGAAACTTGTTTAGGTTTCGCAAGTCTAGGATAGGCCGGAGGCCTCCTGTCCTTTTTAGTACCAGAAAGTACTTGGATTAGGGGACTCCGGCTCCACACGAGGTAACTTGGACGGCCTCTCCGACTCCGAGAGCCTGGGGCGGCGATCAGGGCTATACGACCTGGCTCTCGAGGATCCAGGAGCCTCCACCGACGCCGCCCTCGGGAGCTTCTTCTTTCTTCTCTGCTCCCGGGAGGAAGACTCCCTTTCAGAAGAACCCCGATGGCGCTCGGGGTCAGACTCCCGAGATGGTGAGGCCTCTGACAAAGTCCGGGCCTGGCCGGACGCGGAGTCAGAGAAAATTCTCTCATGTTGATGCTGACGGCTCCGAAGCGCCTTTGACGACATTTTGCCGCATGGGCCACAGGCTAGCGGGTCATGGTCGGGCCCGAGGCAATGGAGGCAGCAGTCATGTGTGTCGGTGAGAGACATAAGTTTCTTGCATCGATCACACTTTTTGAACACCGGCATCGGGGGAAAACGGGCCCCTGCAAGATCAAAAGACTGGGCTGCCAGTGATAACACAAAAAGAGCGCAAACGCTAGTCACCAAGAACATAAGATATGCCATACTGGATCAGACCACCGTCCATCAAGCCCAGTATCCTGTTTCCAACAGTGGCCAACCTAGCAGTTTCTCCAAAAGACACGGGTTCCTCAATGCTTGTATTGGGTCAAGCAGTGATATCCCAGGAACTAGTCCAAACCTTTTTTAAACCCAGCTAAACTAACAGCTCTTACTACATTCTCAGGTAAAAAATTCCAGAGATTGATTACACATTGAGAGAAAAAATATTTTCTCTTATTAGTTCTAAATAGGTTAGCCTGTAGCTTCGTTGCATGTCCCCTAGTCTTTTTATATTCTGATGAGGGAAACAATCGATCTACGTTTACCCGTTCCACTCCATTCATTAATTTATAGACTATATTCATATCTCCCTTCAGCCGTCTCTTTTCCAGGTTGAAGAGCTCCAACCTTTTTAGCCCCTCTTCACAGGAGTAGCCTTCAATCCCCTCTACAATTTTGGTGGCTCTTCTCTGTACCTTTTCTAATAACGTTATATCCTTTTTAAGATATGGTGACATGAATTGCACACAATATTCAAGGTGCGGTTGCACCATGAAATGATAGAGGCATTTGTTTTATTTTCCATTCCTTTTCTTAACCAGGGCTCCACACATCAAACAGTAAGGATTTGAGGGTTTCTTTGTTTGGTTTTTTTATTACATTGCTAGCTCTCTGACTGGGAGCTCTTAAAAGGGTTTTGTGTGTACTTTTTAAAAGCAAGGTTATTTACATTTTTGCTGTTTTAGGGGAACTTTACTGGAGCACAGTAGGTTGCTGAACTCTGTAACCTCCTCAGATTCAGAAACTGCTAACACCTAATCAGGTGTTGGTGGGCCTGTTTCCTGAGTGCAGTTGAAGCCTGCATAAAAGGCTCCTGGTGCCCTGCCCTTTTGAGGCTTTCCTAACCAGGGCTCCACACATCAAACAGTAAGGATTTGAGGGTTTCTTTGTTTGGTTTTTTTTTATTACATTGCTAGCTCTCTGACTGGGAGCTCTTAAAAGGGTTTTGTGTGTACTTTTTAAAAGCAAGGTTATTTACATTTTTGCTGTTTTAAGGGAACTTTACTGGAGCACAGTAGGTTGCTGAACTCTGTAACCTCCTCAGATTCAGAAACTGCTAACACCTAATCAGGTGTTAGTTCCCTCCCTACCCACCCCGGCTCCCACCCACCCCTAGTGAGCAGTCTTGCTTTATAGGGCACCTCCCCCTTTAGCAAATCACAGTGAATTGGACCAGCACATATTGAATATAATTAAAGAGATTTAACTGCTTTTTCTCTGAAAGGACAGCTGCGAAACCAGCTGGTATTTGGTAGATCTCTCTCTTTTGCTTTAACAGATACCTAAGCTCCACAAACAGAACAATAGCTGGGAAAAATCATATTGCTGAAGCTGTTGCCCCCGTTACAGCTTCTGCCTCGGTCCAGACAGAGGTCCTAATGCCAGTTGAAGAACCGGTTCCATGTGCAGGGTGCCTGCATGCTGACGCTCTGAGGAAACAAGTGGAGGAACTCAGAGAGGAGGTGGCGAGGCTGAGGAGCATTCAAGACAGTGAGAAGTACATTGATGAGATGCTTCTTGCAGCAACCAGGCTCTCCAGCACAGGAGAAGATGGGTGCCAACAGAATGTCGATGGTTGGACAACAGTCACCAGAGCCTGCAAAATCACCAATCCAACTTCTCCAGCCCTTGAATTGAAGAACCATTATGCAGCCCTGGAAGTGGAGGAGGTGAAAGCATCCCTGGAAAGGGAAGAACCAGAGTTCAGGTACCCCATAGTTGCGGAATCAGTGACCAGAAGGAAACGAAGGGTAGTGGTTGTTGGAGACTCTCTTCTGAGGGGTACTGAGGCGTCCATCTGCCGACCAGACTTGATGTCCAGAGAGGTGTGCTGTCTGCCTGGTGCCAAGATCCAAGATGTTACGGAGAGTTTGCCGAGACTCATCAAGCCCACTGACTATTACCCAATGTTGCTAATCCATGTTGGAACAAATGATACTGCCAGGTATACCTCGGAACGTATCAAAAGTGACTTCATGGCTCTGGGACAGAGGGTGAAGCAGGTAGGTGCACAGGTGGTGTTCTCTTCAATCCTCCCTGTTGAGGGTAAAGGCCAAGGCAGAGAGGCTCGCATCCTGGAGATGAATGCATGGCTGCGTGGATGGTGTCTTCAAGAGCGTTTTGGTTTCCTAGACCATGGGATGCTGTTCCAAGGGTTGCAGAGCAGAGATGGCATCCATCTGTCCAAGAAAGGTCAACGCATCTTTGGTAGTAGACTGGCTAATCTACTGAAGAGGGCTTTAAACTAGATTCGTTGGGGATGGGTGAAGAAAGCCCCCAGGTAAGTGAAAGCCCCCAGGTAGGTGATACATTAAATATCTTTATGGAAATGGGTAACAGGGGTAACACATGGAAAGCAGTGTGTATTAATGCCCGTAGCATGGGAAATAAGATCCCTGAAGTTGAAGCTTTGGTGGGAGTGGCTGACTTGGATTTAGTGGCAGTTACAGAAACATGGTTCACAGAAAACCATGACTGGGATGTAACTATACCTGGCTATACTTTATTCAGAAAGGACAGGGTAGGAAGAAGGGGAGGAGGAGTGGCACTATATGTAAAAACTACTATTAAAGCTTTGGAATTACAGAGCTTAAAAGGGAGAGAGGAGGCATTGTGGGTTAAACTAGAAAGAGGGAAAGAGAAATCTATTTGCATTGGTGTGATATACAGACCTCCCTCACAAGAGGAAGAAGTGGACAGAGAGTTAATTGAAGACATACGCAGCATTGCTAGGAAAGGGGAAGTGCTACTGCTAGGAGATTTCAATATGCCAGATGTTGATTGGCACATTCCTGCTGCAGTATCATCTAGAAGTAAGGAGATCCTGGATTCTCTACAGGGAGAACTATTCAGGCAATTGGTAACAGACCCCACACGTGAAGGGGCCATACTGGACTTGGTGCTTACCAATGGTGAGAGTGTTTCTGATGTTGTAGTGGGAGATCATTTTGCATCCAGTGACCACCAGATGGTGTGGTTCAGTATTAGGACTAGGGCTGTTAGAATCCATTCCAAGGTGAAGATCTTAGACTTTAGGAAGACTAACTTTGCGAAGATGGGCCAATACCTCAGGGAGTCGTTAGTGGGATGGGAACAGCTGGGGGATGTAGAAAAACAGTGGGCAAAACTGAAAGGGGGTATTTTAAAGGCAACCAACCTTTTTGTTAAAATGGTAAATAAAGGCAAAAGGAACAGGAGACCGCTATGGTTTTCGAAGGAAGTAGCTGAAAAAGTGAAGAAAAAGAGGGAGGCCTTCATGAAATACAAGAGATCACAGAGAGAGGAAGACAGGCATCTGTATTTGGAAAAACTTAGAGAAGCTAGCAAAGTAGTCAAGAAGGCAAAGATTCAAAAGGAGGAGGAAATAGCCAATGCAATAAAATGGGGGGATAAGACATTTTTCAGATATATTAGTGAGAAGAGGGGCAAAAGTGGTATTGTCAGACTCAAGGGTGCAGGGGGGGAATATGTAGAAGCTGATAAGGATAAAGCGGAATTGCTTAACAAATATTTTTGTTCTGTGTTCACAGATGAAGAACCAGGAGCAGGACCTCAGAAAACACCCACAAATAAGAACAGAAGCGAGGGACATCTTGAACAATTTTCAGAAGACTGTGTTCGTGAGAAACTAGCTCTAAAGTAGACAAAGCGATGGGACCGGATGGGATACACCCTAGAATACTGAGGGAACTTGGGGACGTTCTAACAACTCCACTGACTGACCTTTTCAATGCCTCGTTGGAGTCAGGAGTGGTGCCAAAGGACTGGCGAGAGGCTCATGTGGTGCCTTTACACAAAAGCGGAAGTAAGGATGTGGTTGAAAACTACAGGCCGGTTAGTTTAACTTCGGTGGTGAGTAAATTATTGGAAACGCTGCTGAAAGAGAAAATAGTGAGGTTTCTGGAGTCCGGCGGATTACAGGATCCGAGGCAGCATGGATTCACCAGAGGCAGGTCTTGTCAGACAAATCTGATCGATTTCTTTGACTGGGTGACCAGGGAGTTGGACCGAGGGAGAGCTCTAGATGTGGTGTATTTAGATTTCAGTAAAGCCTTTGACACTGTTCCTCACAGGCGACTTATAAACAAACTGAGCACCCTAGGGATGGACCCTAAAGTTACTGCTTGGGTTAGAAATTGGTTGGGTGGGAGGCGACAAAGAGTACAAGTAAATGGAGCTCACTCTGAGGAGAAGGATGTTACCAGTGGTGTGCCCCAGGGATCTGTCCTTGGTCCGATTCTTTTTAACATCTTTGTTAGTGATATAGCGGAAGGGCTGTCGGGTAAGGTTTGCCTCTTTGCGGATGATACCAAAATCTGTAATAGAGTAGACACCCAGGAAGGTGTAGATAACATGAGGAGGGATCTAGCTAAGCTTGAAGAATGGTCTAGAATTTGGCAGCTGGGATTTAATGTTAAAAAATGTAAGGTCATGCATTTGGGCTGCAGCAATCCAAGGGAGCAATACAGTATAGGAGGTGAAGTACTTTTGTCCACTAAAGAAGAGCGGGACCTAGGCGTGGTTGTGTCTGATGATCTTAAAGTAGCTAAACAGGTAGAAAAGGCGACGGCAAAAGCTAGAAGGATGCTTGGGTGCATACGGAGAGGAATGGCTAGTAGAAAAAAGGAGGTGATAATACCTCTGTATAAGTCTTTGGTGCGACCTCATTTGGAGTATGGTGTGCAATTCTGGAGACCGCACCTTCAAAAGGATGTGAACAGGATGGAGTCGGTGCAGAGGGTTGCTACTAAAATGATTAATGGGCTTCATTATAAAGCATATGAGGACAGACTTAAGGATCTTAATATGTACACCTTAGAGGAAAGGCGGGATAGAGGTGATATGATTGAGATGTTTAAATACCTCCGTGGCATAAATGTTCAGGGAGAGAGCCTCTTTCAATTGAAAGCTAGTTCTGCTACGAGGGGACATGGGATGAGGGTGAAGGGAGATAGATTCAGGAGTGATATGCGGAAATATTTCTTTACAGAAAGAGTAGTGGATCCGTGGAATGGTCTCCCAGTGGAGGTGGTAGAGATGAGGACAGTAACTGAATTCAAAAAAGCATGGGACCAACACAGAGGATCTCTAAAGGTAGAAAGTGGACTGTTGTAGTTGTTGTTATGGAAGGACAGACTAGATGGGCCTTGTGGTCTTTTTCTGTCATCATGTTTCTATGATACCTAGCATTCTATTTGCTCTCTTGGCCGCCGCTGCACACTGGGCGGAGGGTTTTTACATGTTATCCACGATGATGCCTAAATCTTTTTCCTGGGTGGTGGTTCCCAATGTGGAACCTTGCATCATGTAACCATAGTTTGGGCTGTTCTTTCCTAGGTAGGCCATGTGGTCTTTTTCTGTCATCATGTTTCTATGTTTCTAGGTGCATAACTTTGCACTTGTCGACATTAAACTTCATCTGCCATTTGGATGCCCAGTCTTCCAATTTATCAAGATCCTCTTGCATTTTAACAACTTTAAATAGCTCTGTGTCACCTGCAAATTTGATAACCTCACTCGTTATTCCCTTTTTCAGATTATTTAAGAATATGTCAAAAAGCTGCAGACCCAGCACAGATCCCTGGGCTACTCCACTATTTACCTTTTTCCAATGGGAAACTTGGCCATTTAGCCCTACCCTCTGCTTTCTATCTTTGAACCAGTTCCTGATCCACAATAGTACATTACTTCCTATCCCATGTCTTTTTATTTATTTATTTATTTATTTACAGTTCTTATATACCGCACTTTTGGTACCAGCGCGGTTTACAGTTAACAAAATTTTGCATTGGAACAATCCTTTGCTTACATTATAACAGGGTCAAAAACTTGGAGAACAGGGGGAACTATATACAAATTATATACAAACAGAATTTTATCTGTGGCTAATTTACAGTTCAGGTTACATTGGGATCATGATTTTGGGTGTGCAGAGAGTTTTTAGTTTTGCCAAAGGTTTCTGATGAGGGACCTTGTCAAAGGCTTTCTCAAAGTCCAGATACACTATATCAACCGACTCACCTTTGTCTACCTGTTTATTCACACCTTTAAGGGGGAGAATAAAGAAGGGTATCTTCCGCAAACAAACAGCCAGGGGGGACCAGCGGAAGATTGACCGCAGCCTACAAGATAGGTAATAAATAATCTTTATTGAGGACCCAACTAAACAAGTTTCGGCCGCATAACAGCATAACAGATTAGTAAGCCAAGATCTTACTTGTCTAAAGCCATGTTGGCTGTCTCCCATTAGACCATGACTATCTACATACTGAGTAATTTTATTCTTTATGATGGTTTCTACCATTTTTCCCGGTACTGACGTCAGGCTCACCAGTCTGTAGTTTCCCGGATCACCCCTGGAACCCTTTTTAAAAATTGGTGTTACATTGGCGATCCTCCAATCTTCAGGTATTAGAGATGATTTTAATGATAGTTCACAGATTACTGATAGCAGTTCTGCAATCTCATATTTCAGTTCTTTCAACACCCTTGGATGTATACCATCTGGCCCAGGTGATTTGCTACTCTTCAGTTTATCTAATAGTTGTAAGACATCTTCCCGATGTATCGATATTTCCTTCAATTCTTCCGCACCTCTAAATACCACTTCAGTCATGGGTAACATCCCTTCATCTTCCTCAGTAAAGACCGAAGCAAAGAATTCATTCAGTCTCTCCGCTATCGCCTTAGTGCTCCTTTAACCCCTTTATCATCTAATGGATCAACTGACTCTCTCACAGGTTTTTTGCTACGAATGTACTTGAAAAGGTCTTTATTTCGCGTTTTTGCTTCCGCAGCAAGTTTCTTCTCAAATTCTCTCTTTGCCTGCCTTATCAATGCCTTGCATTTGACTTGCTAGTGCTTGTGCTGTTTCCAGGTTTCGTCGTTTGGCTCTTTTTTCCATTTCCTGAAAGATGCTTTTTTGGCAACAGCCTCTCTGACCTCTCCTTTAAACCATGCTGGCAGTTTTTTGGACTTCCTTCCACTTTTCTTAAAGCGTGGAATACAGCTGGTCTGGGCTTCCAAGATAGTATTTTTCAACACCACCCAAGCTTGATGTACGTCTTTAACCTTCGCAACTGCTCCTTTTAGTTTTTTCTTAACTGTTTTCCTCATTTTATCATAGTCTCCCTTTCGAAAGTTAAAAAGTAGTACTGTGGATTTCCTTACTATCCCTCCTCCACTAATTATATCAAAGGCGATCATGCTATGATCACTACTGCCAAGTGGCCCCAAGACCCTTATCTCTTGTACTAGATCTGGTGTTCCACTAAGGACTAGGTCTAATATGGCGTCCCCTCTGGTCGGTTCATGAACCAGCTGCTCCAAGAAGCAGTCATTTATTACATCTAGGAACTTTATCTGCCTAGCATGTCCTGACGTGACACTGACCCAGTCGATACCGGGGTAATTGAAATCACCCATTATTATTACTGCGCTGTAACTTTTGTTAGCTTCCTTGATTTCTTTGAGCATTTCATCATTAATTTGGTCATTCTGGCCAGGTGCTCGATAGTACACCCCCATTGCCATCGCCTTCCCCCTTTTATATGGAATTTCAATCCATATAGATTCTACAGCAGATTTTGTTTCCTGCAAAACTTTAATCCTTTCTGAGTCAATGCCCTCTCTAACATAGAGCACAACCCCTCCACCAATTTGATCAGCTCTATCATTACGATATAGCTTGTACCCTGGTATCACAGTGTCCCACTGGTTGTCCTCCTTCCACCATGTCTCTGATATTCCAATCATATCTAACCTTTCATATAATCGGTGTGATATGTTCTATTGGGCTTATATTCATTATAATCCTTGCTGCTATGTTCTGAGTTATTTGTATCTTTTTAATATTTTGTTTTGTGATGCCGTTAAGGATTATATTTGCAAAATCAAAGTGTGGGGTTATGATAGCTTCAATTATGGTTATAAAATCTTGCAAGTGAATCAGTGATCTTAATTGTTTCAATGTCTTGAGTTTGTAATGTATGATTTTGTCAGGTATTTTATGTGTGAGTCCATATTGAGTTTATTGTCCAGTATCACACCTAGGTATTTTACTTCTTTTTTTGTGTTGATCTCATGGTTATCTAGGGTAATGGTGCTTGGGGGTGTGTATGTTTTATTTTTACTTGGGGGTGTGTATGTTTTATTTTTACTAATAGCAGGTCTGCAATCTCATATTTCAGTTCTTTCAACACCCTTGGATGTATACCATCCAGTCCAGGTGATTTGCTACTCTTCAGTTTATCACATAGTTGTAATACATCTTCCCGGTGTAGCGATATTTCTTTCAATTCTTCTGCAGTATCACCTTTAAATACCACTTCAGTCATGGGTAACATCCTCACATCTTCCTCTTGCTATTTAACAGCTTTCCTTTTAGTTTTTCCTTAATTTGAGCCATGGGTGTGCCCACAAGATAGGCAGCAAGAGGACACATGCCACTCAGGACCTGAAGACAACTAGGGACAGGAGATAAGCCCTTAGGACCTGCAGTCAGGCAGTAAACCCCCTAAGCCAGTGGCTCCAAATCTGTGGTTTGTGGACCCCTGGGGTACTGTAAAACCATTACAGAGAGTCTGCAGGACACAGTGAAGATAAAGAAAGTTTCCCAATATTGCTCTAATCCATACAAGCAGAATATAAAGGATGGGGATATTGCTAGGTACGTAGGACCTAGATTGGCCACTGTTGGAAACAGGATACTGGGCTTGATGGATCTCGGTCTGACCCAGTATGGCATGTCTTATGAAGAAATAGGATGATGTAGAAATAGGATCAGCAGTGGCTGCAGAGAAGGTGGTAGCAACATCAGTAGTCACAAGGGCCAGAAAAAGCAGCAGCTGTGGAGAAGGAATTAAAGGTGACTGTGCAGACGGAAAGAAGCAGCGGTTGTGCAGACGGAAAGAAGCAGCGGTTGTATTGTCCTGCAGTGAGGCAGCTTTAGAAGCCAGAAGCAGAAGTGCTGGGACCAGCATTAACCTGCATGGTTAGGAAAAAATAATGCAGCACCAACAGGGGAGAAGCAGGAGAGATTCTAATAGTGGGGCTAGGTAAAGAGAAAGAGGGAAAATGCTTGCCTGGGGAGACTGGCTCAAGAGAAAGAGAGAGAGAAAGACTGTTGGGAGAGGGAGAATATGAGAGAGAAAGGCAGGCGGGAGATTGGCTGGAGGAGAAAGAGACTGGTAGGAAACTGGTGGGGACTAGCTGGGGTGTGAGAGAAAGAGAGGGAGAGAGATTGGTGCAGATTGGTAAGGGAAGGAAGATAACGAGAGCTAATAGGGACAGGTCTGATTCTGAGGGAAGGTTGTCTGGGAAGAGTGGCTGGGATGGACAGGAGGTCCCTGAACTTTGTGGAGGGTAACAAGGTTCCAGAAAACCAAGATGGTTAGGAACATCTGCCCTAAGCTGAAGAGACAGATAAGGACAGGACTAATTTACCTTCAGTTCCTGGAGATTAGTTCCTGTCTTCCAGTTCTTGTCATCCCGGAAACGGGTACAGCGAGGGAAGCGGATTGAGATCCCATCTGCAGTGTGCGATTCAGATTTTGAGAATTCAGCTCCAGTGATCTCCCAGATTGGTGCTTTCTGTACAAATAAGATAGAAAATATATAAAACAACTGAATCTAGTGTAAGTGAATAATCTGCCTGGCCTAGACCATGCTTATTTGATACTCAGGATGAATTGCATTAATCATTAAGTTTATCTTTGCACAGAGGTTTATATGTTCACACCTTATATAGTGCTTCACATACTCTCAGCACTATACAAAAGAACAGAAAATAAAATAATACAATTGAAATATTCACACATTGCTATCTTGATGCTGCCATTAACAGCTTAAAGAGCCACATTTTTTAATTAAAAAAACAAACCCTGCAATATGAAAAACCTGCAAAGTATTTTGATGTTCAGATAAATTACAATTTTATGAAATAACCTCTATCCCCTTTCACACTCAACATATGTCCCTTGTTGCAGAGTTTACTTTCAATCAAAAGATGGTCTTCCTCTTTTGCATTTATGCCATGGAGGTACTTAAATTCTGGAGACCGCACCTTCAAAAGGATGTGAACAGGATGGAGTCGGTGCAGAGGGTGACTACTAAAATGATTAGTGGGCTTCATTATAATGCATATGAGGACAGACTTAAGGATCTTAATATGTACACCTTAGAGGAAAGGCGGGATAGAGGTGATATGATTGAGATGTTTAAATACCTCCGTGGCATAAATGTTCAGGTAGAGAGCCTCTTTCAATTGAAAGCAAGTTCTGCTACGAGGGGACATGGGATGCGGGTGAAGGGAGATAGATTCAGGAGTGATATGCGGAAATATTTCTTTACGGAAAGAGTAGTGGATCCATGGCATAGTCTCCCAGTGGAGGTGGTAGAGATGAGGACAGTAACTGAATTCAAAAAAGCATGGGACCAACACAGAGGATCTCTAAAGGTAAAAAGTGGACTGTTGTAGTTGTTGATATGGAAGCACAGACTAGATAGGCCATGTGGTCTTTTTCTGTCATCATGTTTCTATGTTTCTAAATATCCCCTTTATCCCACCTTTCCTCTAACGAATACATATTAAGACCTTAAAGTCTGTTCTGTTATGATTTATAACAAAGACTACTAACCATTTTAGCAGTCACCTTCTGTACCGACTCCATCCTATTTATATACTTTGGAAGGTGTGGTCTCCAGAACTGCACACAATATTCCAAATGAGGTTGCACCAGACACTTACACAATCACCTCATTTTCTTCTGCTGGCCATTTCTCTCCCTATGCACCCAAGCATCCTTCTAGCTTTCACTGTCGTATTTTCTACCCGTTTAGCCACTTTAAGATCATCAGAAACAATCATGCCCAGGTCTGGCTCTTCTTTCATGGACAGAAGTACTTCACCCTCTACACAGTACTGCTCCCTTGGATTTTTGCAGCCCACCCTGCATTTTTTAGCATTAAATCTCAGCTGACTATTCTTCAAGCTTAGCTAGATCTCTTCTCATGTTATCTACTCCTTCCTGGCTGTCTACTCTAATGCAGATTTTGGTATCCACAAAGGGGCAAACCATACCCAATAACCCATCCGCAATATCACCAACAAAGATGAAAAAAATAATTGTATCAAGGACAAATCCCTGCAGCACACCACTGGTAACATCCTATTCTTCAGAATGAAGTCCATTTACTTGTCCACTTTGGGGTATGTTTACTAAATGTCAGTAAGGGAGCAAGTGTGCAGTCAACATGTGCTATCAGCACACATGGCCCCTTAATGCCACAAAAATGCTGAGTTTCCAAGCATAAAAGGCTCCTACAGCATAAAGGGAACAGAAGGCGGAGAGTGAGCAGTAACAACATACGTACCTTTAAAGCCTGTTACACTAACATCCCCTAGAGCTGCTTAATGCCTGTAACCTTACCACCATGTGAAACATCGCAGAAAGGGTGTCTGATGAGCAGAGAGAGATGATGCACAGGGAGGGGAGCCCAAGACAGTGGTACTAGTGGTACACTAGCAACTGTATAGTATCCTGTTATGACAGGCCACTAAGCTGAAGGTGCCCATGTGGCAAAGGAGATGTCGAGTGGGTGCTGCTATGTGGTGAAGAAAGTGCTATTCGGGGGCTTCTGTGTGCCTCTAAGATCCTTGAGTGTGACAAGATAGCTGTCTAGAGGGAACATATATGTTGCATGGTATGATGCTGCATTGAGAGTGGCAGTACACATACATGCCACCGCAGTCAGAACCGAGATCAGGCACCCCCACCAATGTCACCCTGCTGCCATGGGTACTGCTGTGTGAGTGTGTGTGTTGCGGTGAAGTACGTGCATCCTGCAACTGGGGTGACGTGTTCACTTGGTCTGGGAGAGGTGCAACGCAGCAGCTGCTACTGTCAGTGGGATGATAAGCATGGTGGCAGCATGGATACTGGAGTATATCCACCTCCCCACTGCCCTGCTGTGCTACCTGTGTTTACTTTTATCATAAGAGCATAAGATATGCCAAACTAGGTCAGACCAAGGTCCATCAAGCCCAGTATCCTGTTTTCAACAGTGGCCAATCTAGGTCATACGTACCTAGCAGTGTCCCCAAAAGGCACAAGTATCATAATGCTTGTATTGGGTCAAGCAGTGATATCCTGGATCCCTTTTTAATAATGGTTTATGGAACTTTCCTCCAGGAACTTGTCCAAACCATTATTAAACACAGCTACACTAAGAGCATTTACTACATCCTCTGGTAACAAATTCCAGAGTTTGATTACACGTTGAGTGAAAAAATATTTTCTCTTATTAGTTTTAAATAATTTACCCTGTAGCTTTATTGCATGTCCCCTAGTTTTCCTATATTCTGACAACGTAAACAATCAATCTACGTTTACCCGTTCCACTTCGTTCATTAATTTATAGACTTCTATCATATCTCCCCTCAGCCATCTTTTTGCCAGGTTAAAGAGCCCTAACCTTTTTAGACTTTCTTCATAGGGGTATCCTTCCATCCCTTTTACCTTTTTGGAGGCTCTTCCCTGAACCTTTTCTAATAATGCTATATCCTTTTTATGATACGACAACAAGAATTGCACACAATATTCAAGGTGCAGTCGCACCATGGAACGATACAGAGGCATTATAATATCCTTTGTTTTATTTTCCATTCCTTTCCTTATGATACCTAGCATTCTATTTGCTCTCTTGGCCGCCGCTGCACACTGGGCAGAGGGTTTTAACATATTATCCACAATGACGCCTAAATCTTTTTCCTGGGTGGTAGTCCCTAATGTGGAACCTTGCATCGTGTAACCATAGTTTGGGTTGTTCTTCCCTAGGTGCACAGCTTTGCACCTGTCCACATTAAATTGCATCTTCCATTTTGATGCCCAGTCTTCCAATTTATCAAGATCCTCTTGCAAATTTCCACAACCTTCATGGGTTTTAACAACATTAAATAGTTTTGTGTCATCTGCAAATTTAATAACCTCACTCGTTATTCCATTTAGCAGGTTATTTATGCATATGTCAAAAACAGCGGACCCAGCACAGATCCCTGGGGTACACAGGGCCCGCCCGTCCATTGAGCAAGAATGTTTTTTGCACAGGGCCCCACGTTTCAGGGGGCCCCGCGCAAAGAACATTCTGCTGTTTTTCAAAATTAAATTTAAAAAAAAAAGAAGCTGGCTGCTACCGCTGCGGCAGCAGCAGAATGGAGTGTCCCGCGGGGCCCCCTCTGTCCGGCTGAGTCCCTCCCTCTGCGACGGCTAAGCCCCTCTGTGCCGGCTTTCAGATGGGGAAACCATCTGCCCCTGCAGGCTTAACAGAGACGCGAGGGAGACACTCTCCCTTCGCGAATCTGAAAGCCGGCACAGAGGGGCTCCGCCGTCGCAGAGGGAGGGACTCAGCCGGGCAGAGGGGGCCCCGTGGGACACTCCATTCTGTTGCTGCCGCGGCGGCAGCGGTAGCAGCCTTTTTTAAAAAACATTTTCCTTGAGCCGATGGGGGGGGGGGGGTTAGGACTGGTAATGGGCTATTGGGGGGGGGGTTAGGACTTGACTTGAGTTGGGCTGTGGGTTGATGGGGGGGTTAGGACTGGTAATGGGCTGTGGGCTGTTGGGGATGCTAAGAACTGGTAATGGGCTGTGGGCTGATGGGGGCTGTCTGGTAATGGGCTATGGGGGGGGTTAGGACTGATAATGGGCTATGTGCTATGGGGGGGCTAGGACAGGAAATGGGCTGATGGGGAGGGGTTAGGACTTGAGGTGGGCTGATGGGGTTAGGACTGGTAATGGGCTGTGAGCTGTTGGGGGGGGGTTAGGACTGGAATGGGCTATGGGGGGTTAGGACTGGAAATGGGCTGATAGGGGGGTTAACACTGGAGGTGGGCTGATGGGGTTAGGACTGGTAATGGGCTGTGAGCTGTTGGGGGGGGTTAGGACTGGAATGGGCTATGGGGGGTTAGGACTGGAAATGGGCTGATAGGGGGGTTAACACTGGAAATGGGCTGATGGGGTTAGGACTGGTAAGGGGTTATAGGGGGGGCTTAAACTGAAAATGGGGTGATGGGGGGTTAGGACTGGAAGTGGGTTGATGGGGGGGCTAGGACTGGTATTGGGTTGGGGGGTTGCTAGGACTGGAAATGGGCTGATGGGGGGCTAGGACTGGAAATGGGCTGATGCAGGGACTAGAAGGGAGCAGATGCTGGGTGGTGCTGGAACTAGAAGGGAGCTGATGTTGGGGGAGGATTAGAATGGGATGGGGCTGGGAGAGTAAAATGGAGAGGGGAAAATATTTTGTGTGGGAGGGATGAAAAATCTACAATTGGCCAGGTATTGGGAAGTGGGGATTGAGGATGGAGGGGTAAAATTTGAGTGGATGAAACAGGAATGAGGAAAGAGCAAAAGGAGAAAGATTAGTATGTTAAAGCAGATGTAGAGAGAGAATGGAAAAAAAAACTAGAAGAGAGAAGAAAGGACAAATTGACAGCAGACGATGGAGAGTTAGCAGAAGACAAGAAGAAACCAGAAGAAAGTGGCTGGAGCAATTGCAGCTGAAAAAAAATGCACCAAAGGTAGAAAAATATCTCTTTATTTTTAATTTATTAATTGGAATATGTCAGCTCTGGTAAATGTGCATCATTAACGTCTGCGCTTTGTTTAGTACAAGAGCAGATTAATGTATTTATTTATTTATTTTATTTAGCAAGCATTTGTAGCCCGCTCCTTCCAGCGATCAGAAGCGGGTAGGATTACTATTGTGAAACTGCCGAATCAAGGCAGGTACAAATTTTGTTTACATACAGATTGTCAGAAAAGCACATCATACAGAGTTAACACTTCTTAGCTATGGGGGAGTTCATTTACATATATACATAAATACATATATACAGGATAATCTTCTTGGACACAGTGGTCAGGGGCTGCTCCATCTGTGGGTTTAGTTCAGGTTGAAATGTGATTGGAAAATGTGCGTTTTGAGTTTCTTTCTGAAGTCTAGAAGGTCATTGCTAGCTCGTAGTTCTGGTGGGAGTTGGTTCCACAGTGTTGGCGCCGCATATGAGAAAGCCCTGTGGCTGGTGTTAGCTTTGGCAGATCTTATATCTGTTGGAGTGTGAAGGATGTTGGAATTGTGGGTTCTTCTGTTTCGGGTAGGAGGTTGCAATCTTACTAGGTTGTTGAGGAAGGAAGGTGCTAAGTTGTGGATGAGTTTGAAGGTGGTTGTTAAGAACATAAGAACATAAGAACATAAGAACATAAGATATGCCATACTGGGTCAGACCAAGGTCCATCAAGCCCAGTATTCTGTTTCCAACAGTGGCCAATCTAGGTCATACGTACCTAGCAGTTTCCCCAAGGGACACAGGTTCCACAATGCTTGTATTGGTTCAAGCATTGATATCCTGGGTCCCTTCTTAATAATGGTTTATGGACCTTTCCTCCAGGAACTTGTCCAAACCTTTTTTTAAAACCCAGCTACACTAACAGCCTTTACTACATCCTCCTGTAACAAATCACATAGTTTGATTATACGATAAGTGAAAAAATATTTTCTTTTATTAGTCTTAAATAGTTTACCCTGTAGCTTCATTGCATGTCCCCTAGTCTTTCTATATTCTGATAAGGTAAACAATCGATCTACGTTTACCCGTTCCACTCCGTTCATTAATTTATAGACTTCTATCATATCTCCCCTCAGCCGTCTCTTTTCCAGGTTAAAGAGCCCCAACCTTTTTAGCCTTTCTTCATAGGAGTAGCCTTCCATCCCCTTTACCATTTTGGTGGCTCTTCTCTGAACCTTTTCTAAAATCGCTATATCCTTTTTAAGATACGGCGACCAGAATTGCACACAATATTCAAGGTGCGGTCTCACCATGGAACGATATAGAGGCATTATAATATCTTTTGTTTTATTTTCCATTGTTAGTATTTTGTATTTTGTGCGAGCTGTTATGGGTAGCCAGTGTAATTGAATTAGTACTGGTGTGATGTGGTCACTTAGATTTTTCTTCATTATGACCCTGGCAGCTACATTTTGTGCCATTTGTAATATGTTTAGGGTTTTTTTAGGTAAACCTTGTAGGATGGCATTGCAGTAGTCAAAATGTGGCATGATGAGTGCTTGGGCCACTGTTCTGAAGTCTTGGGGATCAATAATATTCCGAATGGGTTGGAGCACTCTAAGCTTGTGGAAAACTGCTCTGTTGGTCTTTCGGAGGTGTTTTTCCATCTTTAGGTCACAGTCAAATGTGACTCCTAGATACTTTATTTCTTTTTTTGTTTGGTAAGTGTTGTTACATAGTGTTATTGATGTGG
The DNA here is from genome assembly GCA_033557465.1 of Ichthyophis bannanicus. NCBI lineage: Eukaryota > Metazoa > Chordata > Amphibia > Gymnophiona > Ichthyophiidae > Ichthyophis > Ichthyophis bannanicus. The sequence goes on from JAWIIG010000091.1 coordinate 134,188, forward strand.
GAGGGTCAAAATTCGGTTCTTTAGAGATATACATTACTTCGGTTTTTTTGTGATTAATTGACATACTACTTTGTTGTAACCAGTCTTGCATCTCTCCGATACATGTCTCCAGTGGGTTGTAGTCTGGGTTTTTAGTGTCTAGTTGTGTGTATAGCATGATATCATCGGCATAGATGTGGTAATTAATTTCGTGCCGTGAGAAAATTTTGCATAGTGGCTGCATATATATGTTAAACAGAAGTGCTGAGAGAGCAGAGCCTTGGGGGATTCCCTGTGTTTGTGAGAAAGATTCTGCTTTTTCTCCGTTGAATTGAACCTGTTGTGTTCGATTTGAGATGTAGGATGAGAACCATTTTAGTGGGGTTCCTGTTATTCCTATTGATTTTATCCTATTTATGAGGGTCCCATGATTAACTGTATCAAAGGCAGCTGAGATGTCAATGAATACAAGAATGTACATTTTCTTTTTGTTTTCAAGGCCCTTTAGGAGGTTGTTAAGTAGAACTAGTAGTAGAGAGAGGTCACGTGATGCGGGCTGGGTAGTGGTCGCATCCTGAGTGCACTCCGGTACCCCTAGCCCAAAACCGGCGAATTAGTGCCGTGCGACACCGTAGAAGAACATTGGAAGATTGCCCGAGGTGGGTTGTAGTGCCTACAGAACCCGGTAGCGAGGATCCGGCCGGTGGGAGGCATGGCGGCTGCGGGCAAAATAACTCGCAGGGACAGAGAGCGTGTGACTGGAGGCAGCAAGATGGCGGAGTCGGCCGCGTCGCCGAGCTCGCCCAGATCCCCCGCGTCTCTCGATGAGATGTCGGCGGCGGTGGCGGCAGCATTGGCTCCTCAATTTGATGCCCTCCATGGGAAGATGGACGGTTTGCAGTCTTCAGTAGACTCCCAGGGGAGCAGACTCCGGGAGGCGGAGGATCGGCTGGGCCAGGTGGAGGAGAAAACGGAAGCCCTGGCAGACGAGCTGGCCGGATTAAAAGCCCAAGTGTGCCTACAGGCGGCGAAACTTGACGACCTAGAGAACCGTTCAAGGCGCAGTAACCTACGGTTCTTGGGGATCCCGGAGTCCGTTTCGGACAAAGAATTGCGGAAGTATGTGGAGGCCCTGATACTGCACGTGTTGGAGGGCTCGGAGCTTGGGGACAAATTGTGGATCGAGAGGGTCCATCGTGTGGGCAGTAAGCAAGTGCGAGACAGCCGTCCCCGAATAGTGCTTGCCAAATTTCTATACTTTCCTCAAAAAGAAATGATTTTGCGGGCAGCCCGGCAGCAGGGAGATGTTACCTACAACAATAATAAAATTCGAATAGCGCAGGACTACTCTGCAGCGCTAAGCCAGAAACGCAGGGAATATGCCCCGGTGTGTGAGAAGCTCATTGGCGCGGGGATTCGTTTCTCCGTGCAATACCCAGCAAAATTACATGTCATGCACGACGGAGCACACAGGGCCTTTGGTACTGCGGCGGAGGCGATGGCCTATGTGAACCAGCTTACCGTTCCTGCACAGGCGGCATCATCGTCCCCCCGCTGAGACTCCTGGTGGTGCGGCCTGCAGTCTTGTACTGGCTGGGCCTTGTCTTGGGAGGAGTAGGCTGGGCTGTGTTCCACCAGCGCGGTTCTTGGGGGAAGGACGCCTTGCAGTCAACCAGCCCATGCTCCACCGGCCCTATTGTGCTCCAGGAGCCGGACAAGTAGGGCTCCCCCAGTTGGGAACATTTAGTTCTTTTCACTGTTAACCTCAAGTACTACTATTTATTTTGTGCTAGCTCAGTGAGGCGGTTTATGGTTTGTTTGTAAGTTTCTTTTGTTCTTTGTTCTTGCTGGGTGGGGTTTTTTTTTGGAGGGTCTCTTGGTATTTTGGCATTTGGGCACCGGAGGACTCTAGTGTTTTTTTTGTTTTTTTTTTTTAGCCCATCTGGTTTCTCCCCCGCCCCCCCTTGTAAGTCGGGCGGAAGTACGGTTGATGCCTTCGGTGTGGGGTCTATCGTCGCCCATCCTCTGCACTACCCGGGCTGTTAGAGCTTGGGCAGCAGTGTTACCTGTTTCATATTTTTCCTAGGGGTGGGTTTAGTATTTCCATGAGACTCTCCTGTTTATGCAAAGGGTTGGTTATGTGTACCTCTTTTGCCCATAGTGGGGATGCTTCCGGGGCGGCGCCCATGCACTGTTGACCTATCATATGCCCGCAGTGTGGGGACCGTTCCGATGCTTTTTGCCATAGTGGGGTGCAGGTGGAGTAGTGCTATCACTAGCTGCGGGGAGTGTCCTTTGTAGTGTGTCCAGCTGCTGCAGTGTGTGGCACGTCTCCACCGGCATGTAGAAGACTCCGGTGCCCGAACCTTGCTGTAGATCCTTGCTGTGGGGTGCAGTTAATGTCCTGATACTGGATGTGGTGTTACCTGGGGACTGTTTTTGGCATTTGATTTATGTTTTCTCACTATTGGGGGGGTCCCCCCCTCCGGGGGTGGGTAGGATATGGGCTTTGGGGGGTTGGAGGTCACATGTGCCCTTAGCTCCGGGGGCGATGTTTATTTGGTAAGACTTTGGGCGCTTCTTTGGGACATAGGGGGGGTGAGAGTCTTTGACTGCGGGATTCAAATTCTTTTGGGTGTATAGGGGTCCGGCTGCACTCAGAGGGGCCTCAGTAGGCCTTCTCTGGAGGTGCTAGGTGGAGGGGGACCTTCGGTAGTGGAATAGATTTGGGGGTGGGGCTGGGGGTGGGCATTATAGTTGGGAGTGGGGGGAGGTTGGGTCGGGGAGGGGGAGGGGTTGGGGGGGGCGAGGGGATGGGAGTAACTTGGGACCACTGCTCTGGTGGGGGAAGCGGGCTGAGCGACACAATAACCTTTTGGGGTGAACCCCAGGCTGGGGGGGTCCACCCGACCAGTATCCCTTTCTGGTCATTTCCTGATATCGGTATACGTACAGTGTTGTTTGACACCCTAGACTGAAGGTTATCTCTTGGAATGTGTGCGGTATAGGTACCCCGATTAAACGATATAAGGTGTTGCAGTCCTTGGCAAGATTGAGCTGTGACATTGCCATGCTGCAGGAAACCCACCAGACTGCCGAGGAGCATGCTAAACTGCAGAGAGCTTGGGTGGGGCGGGTTTGGGGGGCCCCAGCAGTGGGGAAGAAAGGTGGAGTGGTCATTTTGATTCACAAAAGGATACGGTTTGATCTCGTGACGGAATATGTAGACCCCGCAGGGAGATATATCTTGTTGTATGGTAACCTAGAAGGGCGTCCTGTGGTGCTGGGTACCTTGTATGGCCCGAACGTCCTTGACCGGTCCGTATACGCCCACTTGGCCTCCAGGGTAGAGCAGCTTCCTGACGTTCCTCTGCTTTTGGCGGGGGATCTTAACGGGGTATTAGACACTGACCTGGATACCTCTGGCGATCGGGGGGATAGGTGGCGGACCCCGGTTACTAAAGCACTCCAGGAATTGCGACTTCGTTTGGGGCTGGTGGATCCCTGGCGGTTGCTTCATCCCATGGAGCGGGACTATACTCACCAATCTAGAGCCCATGGTTCGAGTGCACGAATTGACTATGTGTTGATTTCTGAGCGGCTTTTTGTGCAGGTGGGCGATGCGCAGATTGGCCCGACGGCGGTGTCCGACCATGCGCCGGTTTGGGTGGCCCTTCAGTGGGGGGACCCTGGTGGCTCGCAAAAAATCTGGCGATTCTCCCTGGGACTCTACTCGGATATGGAATTCCGTACCTATCTTAGACAACGCTGGGAGGAGTTTAGTACCGTCCACGAACAACATCAGAACGAACCCGAATTGCTCTGGGAAACGGCAAAGGTGGTCTTACGTGGCGATATTATTGCCTATGTGGCGCGGAAGCGGAAGCGATTGGCGGCCCGCATTGTGCAGTTGGAGAAGCAGGTGGTGAAGGCTCGGCGGCGCTGCGCAGGGGATCCTACAGGGGTCAATAAGCGAACGCTTTGGGAGGTACAATCGTCCCTCAATGAATTGCTCCATCAGCGAGCTCGGAAATCCCTGCTGTACTATAAATACCAGCTTTATCGTTTTGGCGATAAGCCAGGCAAACTCTTGGCTCGTTGTCTTCGGGGTAGCCGTGGTGCCCGGTCAATAGTGGCGTTGCGAGATGATCAGGGCCATTTACATAGAAAGAACCAGGAGATCGCGCAAGTATTTCGTTCTTTTTTTCTGCAGCTCTACCAGGGGATGGAGGGGTCTCGGGTGCGTATGGAGGAGTATCTCCGTGGAGTGCGGCTCCCTCGGCTGACCGCTGAACAAAGGGAGGCCCTAGATGCGCCGCTCAAGGGGGAGGAAATACGCAAAGTTATCTTGGAGGCCGCCTGTTATAAGTCGCCGGGTCCGGATGGGTTTGGGGCGGAGTTTTACAAGTTGTTAGTGGACCCTGTGACTCCGGTTTTACAAGCGGTGTATCACCGGAGGGTAGAGCAGGGGCGATTTTGCTGGGGATCGAACCATGCGTTCATTACTTTAATACCCAAGCCGGGCAAAGATCCTATGCAGGCGGCTTCGTATCGCCCCATTTCCCTATTGAATTTTGACCTGAAAGTGATGGCCAAGGTGATGGCAGACCGGCTTGCGTCTGTCCTGGGGGAGCTGGTTCATGACTCACAGGTAGGTTTTGTTCGGGGACGGTATGATGCCGTCCGGAATTTGCGGAAAATCTTGGCATCTATGGAATGGGCGCGCGAGTGCGATTTACAATCCTTGTTGATCAGTTTCGATGCGGAAAAAGCATTTGATCGGGTTAATTGGGACTATATGAAATTTCTTTTGCCGTGCTATGGGCTGGGTGATTCCTTCTGTCGTATGGTAGAGCTGCTCTATGCCTGTCCCACGGCTAGTATTTTGTGTAACGGGGTCCTCTCTGAGAGCTTCAACCTCGAGAAAGGTACACGTCAGGGCTGTCCGCTTTCCCCGTTGCTATTTGTGCTGACCTTAGACCCCCTACTGTGGAGGATAGCGGAGTCTGTGGATATACGGGGAATTTGTATTGGGTCCTCTGTCTTTAAAGTCGCCGCGTTTGCGGACGCCATATTAGTCCATCTACGGGCCCCGCAGCAGTCGCTGCCTTGTTTGCTTGACGAATTTTCGCGATACGGAGCCTTTGCGGGCTTACGTATTAACAGGGACAAGTCAGAGGCCTTGGACGTTGGGGGTCGGCTTAAGGGGGCCTGGAGTGGGTGTTTTCCCTTGCGGTGGGCAGGGGACTCGTTTATCTACTTGGGTATTGAGTTAACCAGAGACCCGACCGTGCTCTATAGGAGAAACTTCGAGCGAATGTTTCGGAAGCTCCGCTCGCAATTACAGGCTTGGGCTCCCCTTCCGCTATCCTTATTGGGCCGGGCTGCAGCGTTGGGAATGGTGATCTTGCCCCGGGTGCTCTATTGGCTGCAAACCTTGCCAGTATGGTTGCTTCGCCGTGATCTGTTGCGCATTGACCGTGAAATGCGTGGGTTTCTCTGGAGGGGTGCCAGAGCACGGATACCGCTGGGTCGACTGCGAGGGGGATGGAGATCTGGTGGTATTGGCGTTCCAGACCTCTGGAAATATGCTTTGGCCTGTCAGGCCAGACACCTGGGGGACTGGCTGGGAGGTACTGATGTTTATACCCCGAGAGAGTTCGAGGCGGCTTTGGTGGCTCCACAGTCTTTGATGGCTGTATTACATTTGCGACGGGAGGCCTTGCCAGAGCGGGTGCTGAAAAATGTACTGGTTCAAGTGGCTCGACGTACGTGGCAGCAGCTGAATAAACTGTGGGGTAGTTCTCCAGAGATATCGAGCTGGCTCCCCCTACGGGGCAATCCCCGGTTTCCGCCGGGGTCGGACTCTGTTCCCTTTCGTCGGTGGGAACAGGTGGGGATACAGAGTTTGGGTCATGTTGTCGACTTGGAGGGGCGGTGCAAGGCGTTGGGAGTGCTGTGTAAGGAATATGGCTTACACCCCAAAACATCTTCGTTTGCATACCTACAACTTACCCATTATGTGGGATCTCTTTCCGGAAGGGAACTCCAGGTCGACCACTCCACGCGGATTTTGGAATTCTTTCGGGGGAGCCCCACCATAGCATTGTTGGAATTCTTTCGGGGGAGCCCCACCATAGCATTGTTGAAGAAGGCTCTGGATGCGTGCGATAGGCCCCCTGATTATTCTGCCGAGGAAGCTTCATGGGCACAGGACTTAGGTTGTAGGGTTGCCCCAGGTTTGGTTCGAGCCGCGTTAGGCCGGATTGTGCAGCTGGCGGACGGGGCGAGATGGCGGGAGATCCAACTTAAATGTATCCTACGTGCTCATTTCTCTCCTCGGCGTGCACTGCGTAGTCGCCTTACTCAGTATGGTGGGTGTCCGAAATGTGACTGTGCCCTGGCTGATTTGGGACATATGTGGTGGAGTTGTTCTTCCATCCGTAGATATTGGGTGCGGATTGGGAGCTATATCGGTGGCTTGTTGCAGCAGCAAGTTTCCTGGACGGGATTGCTAGTGGCGCTGGATCATTTAGGACCACTCCACCCGAAGGGCAGATGGCAGCGACTTTTAGTGAGAAAGGCGTGCCTGGTGGGTAAGGGCCCCGTACTCCGACACTGGCGGGAACCGTCGGCCCCCTCTTTTTGGGAGTGGAGGAATGGTTTTCACCAGTTCATGCTGTTAGAACGGCGGGGTGCGATGCGACACCCTCGGAGTTGGGCTACTTTTCTCTTGATTTGGATGCCTTACCTTCAATCCTTGGGCCCTAAAGTCCGCAGCGAATTACTGGCCCTGGGATAGCGGGGAGCTGGGGTGTCGCTCGGTTCTGCCGCGGCTTCCTTAGTGTAATGGGCAGAGCAGTGGTCCCGGGTGGGGGGGGGGAGGGGGGGTTTTTGGGTCATATGCCATGAGCAAGGTTTTGCTTTCTATTTTTCAGGTCAGTGTATGCCTCAGGGCGGTGGACAAGACACAGCCCCGCCCTGGGGATGCGGGATATCTAATGACTGTATAATGGAAACTAAATAGTTTTTGTGTGTATTGTTTTTTCTGTTACCTTGTGCTTTCAATAAACAGATTTAAAAAAAAAAAAGTAGAACTAGTAACAGGGTTTCAACTCCATGATGTATAGTTTTATTTCTACAGTGTTGTACATTCCAAGTTTGGCTTTTGGGATTCCCAGTTTAATTATTGTTGTCCTGTTTCTAAATAGTGATTCCTTGTTTGGTGATGGTCTATGTTCTGCATGTGTAACTGAGCTGAGGTATTCTGTTTATATAATTCCTATTTGAGATTGCCACTTGTTCTCTTTCCCCAGTAGGTCATGTATTGTTATTCTCTGAAATGTATTGGTTTAATATTTGCATGTTTCCTTTTGATAGGTAGGGTATGGTGCTTTGTGAGTCCTGGTAGTGTTGTTAGGATACGGTTGGTTTGCTATGGGTTCTAAATGGGCAGTGTTTGTAGTAGTTCCTAATGTGTCTGGCGGTTGGCACTGGATTATAGTAATGTAAAAATCTTTTAGTCTTTCTTTATCCATACACTCATTAAGAGGCATGTTTACTCAAAGTTAGTATATGGTAACATTATGCAAATATTTATGCAAATGAGGCCCCGCACCGAGTCTCCGCACATGGCCCCGCATCCCCCTTGGGCCACCCCTGGGGGTACACCACTATTCACCTTTCTCCATTGGGAAAATTGGCCATTTAGCCCTACCCTCTGCTTTCTATCTTTTAAACAGTTCCTGATCCACAACAGTACACTGCTTCTTATCCCATGACTCTCTATTTTTGCCAAAAGTGTCTGATGAGGGACCTTGTCAAAGGCTTTCTGAAAGTCCAAATACACAATAGCAACCGGCTCACCTTTGTCCACTTGTTTATTCACTCCTTCAAAAAAACATAACAGATTAGTAAGACAAGATCTTCCTTGTCTAAAGCCATGTTGGCTGTCTCCCATTAGGTTGTGACTATCTACATGCTGAGTAATTTTATTCTTTATGATGGTTTCTACCATTTTTCCCGGTACTGACGTCAGGCTCAACGGTCTGTAGTTTACCGGGTTACCCCTGGAGCCCTTTTAAAAATTGGCGTTACGTTTGCCAGACTCCAGTCTTCAGATATTACAAATGATTTTAATGATAGTTCACAGATTACTAATAGCAGGTCTGCAATCTCATATTTCAGTTCTTTCAACACCCTTGGATGTATACCATCCAGTTCAGGTGATTTGCTACTCTTCAGTTTATTTAATAGTTGTAATACATCTTTCCGGTGTATCAATATTTCCTTCAATTCTTCTGCACCTTTAAATACAACTTCAATCTTGGGTAACATCCCTACATCTTCCTCAGTAAAGACCAAAGAAAAGAATTCATTCAGTCTCTACACTATAGCCTTACTGTCCCTTTAACCCTATATCATCTAATGGACCAACTGACTCTCTCACAAGTTTTTTTACAATGAATGTACAGTACTTGAAAAAGTCTTTATTAAGAGTTTTTGCTTCCACAGCAAGCTTCTTCTCAAATTCTCCCTTTGGCTGACATAAGGCATTTAACTTACCAGTCTTGTGCTGTTTCCAGTTTTCGTTATTTGAATCTTTTTTCTATTTCCTGGGCAACAACAGCCTCTCTGACTTCACCTTTAAACCATGCTGGCAGTTTTTTGGACTTTTTTCCACTTTTCTTAAAGCGTGGAATACAGCTGGTCTGGGCTTCCAAGATAGAATTTTTAAACACCACCCAAGCTTGATGCAAGCCTTTGACCTTTGCAACTGCTCCTTTTAGTTTTTTCTTAACTATTTTCCTCATTATATCATAGTCTCCCTTTCAAAAGTTAAAAGGTAGTACTGTGGATTTCCTTACTATCCCTCCTCCATTAATTAAATCAAACGCGATCATGCTATGATCACTATTGCCAAGTGGCCCCAACACCCTTATCTCCTATACCAGATCTGGTGTTCCACTAAGGACTAGGTCCAATATGGTTTCCCCTCTGGTCGGTTCATGAACTAGCTGCTACAAGAAGCAGCCATTTATTTCATCTAGGAACTTTATCTCCCTAGCATGTCCTGCCATGACACTGACACAGTCAATAAAGGGGTAATTGAAATCATCCATTATTATTACTGTGCTGTAACCTTTGTTAGCGTCCTTGATTTCTTTGAGCATTTCATCATCCATTTGTTCATTCTGGACAGGTGGTCGATAGCACAACCCCATTGCCATCACCTTACCCCTTTTACAGGGTATTTCAATCTATAGAGATTCTACAGCAAATTTTGTTTCCTGCAAAACTTTAATCCTTTATGGCTCAATGCCCTCTGTAACATAGAGCACAACCCCTCCACCAATTTGAACAGCTCTATCACTACGATATAGTTTGTACCCAGGAGGTGCTTTCAGGTGAAGCTCGTTACCCAAATCAGTCATACACTAAGGACCTGAGATTAATTAAGCTTCAGGTGAACAAGGTATATTAAACGTATTAGGTACAGTTTTATTAGTATAAATTTCCATAGCAAACCTTATTAAGTAAAGAACTTAAAGATCTAAACACAAACTTAAAACTAAGATGCAGACAGTAGTCCAGCAGTGAGATGGGGGCTTTCCAGTCTTTTGCAATGAGTGTCACATGTATGATTTTCTCCCAGTTGGAGTGAGTTCTTACACGTGCACTAGGTGCAAGGAGCTCTTTGCTCTCAGGGAACGAGTCCGTTCTCTAGAGGCTAGAGTAGCAGACTTGGAAAACATAAGAAAGACAGAGAGGCACATAGACGAGACCTACAGGGATATAGTCCTTAAGTCCCACCTCCAGTCTGGTAGCATCCCTGTTGCCATGGAGGAAAGAGGTCACGTGACAGGAGAGCATCACCCTGGTGTAGCAGGAAGTGATCCTGTAACTAGGACCTGTCCTCCAGGTGATGTAAAACCCTCTCGCACCGAGGAAGTTTCTCCAGGGCCATGTGACTATGAGGGAAGGGTTAGGACAGCCGTTATAGTTGGTGATTCGATCATAAGGCATGTAGATAGCTGGGTGGCTGGTAGACATGAGGATCGCCTGGTAACATGCCTGCCTGGTGCAAAGGTAGCAGACCTCACGCGCCACCTAGATAAGGCCTTAGATAGTGCTGGGTAGGAGTCTGCTGTCTTGATACATGTCGGTACCAATGACATAGGAAAATATGGTAGGGAGGTTCTGGAGGCTAAATTTAGGCTTTTAGGTAGGAAGTTGAAATCCAGAACATCCAGGGTAGCATTCTCCGAAATGCTTTCCGTTCCACGCGCAGGACCCAAAAGGCAGGCAGAGCTCCGGAGTCTCAATGCGTGGATGAGACAATGATGCAGAGATGAGGGTTTTGGATTTGTTAGGAACTGGGGAACATTCTGGGGAAAGGAGGGGCTCTTCCGAAGGGAAGGGCTTCACCTTAACCGGGATGGAACCAGGCTGCTGGCATTAACCTTTAAAAAGAGCAGCTTTTAAACTAGATAATAGGGAAAGCTGACAGTCACCGAAGAGCGGATGGTTCGGAAGAATGTATCCTTGAAGGACACTACCAAAAGCAGGGAGGTTAAAAGTAGCCCAAATGACCTAGAGTATGGAGCAGACAGAGCTTAAAGATCCCAAATTACCCATGTCTACCAATAGCCAAATTAATATGAATAAAATACAGTCTCTAAAATGCTTGTATGCAAATGCTAGAAGTCTAAAAAATAAGATGGGAGAGTTAGAATATATAGCACTAAATGAAAGGTTAGATATGATTGGAATATCAGAGACATGGTGGAAGGACGACAACCAGTGGGACACTGATACCTGGGTATAAACTATATCGTAATGATAGAACTAATCAAATTGGTGGAGGTGTTGCGCTCTATGTTAGAGAGGGCATTGAGTCAGAAAGGATTAAAGTTTTCCAGGAAACAAAATTTGCTGTAGAATCTCTATGGATTGAAATTCCATGTAAAAAGGGGAAGGCGATGGCAGTGGGGGTGTACTATTGACCGCCTGGCCAGAATGAACAAATGGATGATGAAATGCTCAAAGAAATCAAGTACGCTAACAAAAGTTACAGTAATAATAATGGGTGATTTCAATTACCCCGGTATCGACTGGGTCAGTGTCACGGCAGGACATGCTAGGGAGATAACGTTCCTAGATGAAATAAATGACTGCTTCTTGGAGCAGCTGGTTCATGAACCGACCAGAGGGGAAGCCATATTAGACCTAGTCCTTAGTGGAACACCAGATCTAGTGCAAGAGATAAGGATGTGATCATAGCATGACCGCGTTTGATTAGAGACTTACATCAAGGTTAAAGACTTACATCAAGCTTGGATGTTTTTAAAAAATACTATCTTGGAAGCCCAGACCAGCTGAATTCCATGCTTTAAGAAAAGTGGAAGGAAGTCCAAAAAACTGTCAGCATGGTTTAAAGGTGAGGTCAGAGAGGCTGTTGCCAAAAAAGCATCTTTCAGGAAATGGAAAAAAGAGCCAAACGACGAAACCTGGAAACAGCACAAGCACTGGCAAGACAAATGCAAGGCATTGATAAGGCAGACAAAGGGAGAATTTGAGAAGAAGCTTGTTGTGGAAGTAAAAATGCGAAATAAAGACTTTTTCAAGTACATTTGTAGCAAAAAACCTGTGAGAGAGTCAGTTGGTCCATTAGATGATAGAGGAGTTAAAGGGGCACTAAGAGGCGACAAGAGAATGTATAACGGCACATGATGTTTCTTAACACTAAATGTATAGACGAATGTATCATAGCACACGATGTATTATAGCGCACAATGTACATAGCTCAACCTAATCAAACACACAACACATCTTACACACAAAGAACAATATAACCCTCACTGCATGAAAAACACTAAAACTTCCTTCGATTGTTTTGCTGTGATACCGCCTTGATTGTAAGATAAGGCTGTATAGGAATACTGTTAAATAAATAAATAAATAAATAAGGCGATAGCAGAGAGACTGAATGAATTCTTTGCTTTGGTCTTTACTGAGGAAGATGTAGGGATGTTACCCATGACTGAAGTGATAATTAAAGCTGAGGAAGAATTGAAGGAAATAGCAATACATCGGGAAGATGTATTAAAACTACTAGATAAACTGAAGAGTAGCAAATCACCTGGGCCGGATGGTATACATCCAAGGGTGTTGAAAGAACTGAAATATGAGATTGCAGACCTGCAGAACTATCATTGCCAATGTAACACCAATTTTTAAAAAGGGTTCCAGGGATGATCCGGGAAAAAACAGACCAGTGAGCCTGACGTCAGAACCAGGAAAAATGGTAGAAACCATCATAAAGAATAAAATTACTCAGCATGTAGGATTGTCATGGCCTAATGGGAGACAGCCAACATGGCTTTAGACAAGGAAGAACTTGTCTTTCTAATCTGTTACGTTTTTTTGAAGGCGTGAATAAACAGGTGCACAAAGGTGAGTCGGTTGATATAGTGTATCTGGACTTTCAGAAAACCTTTGACAAGGTCCCTCATCAGAGACTTTTGGCAAAAGTAAAGAGTCATGGGATAGGAGGCAGTGTACTACTGTGGATCAGGAACTGGTTAAAAGATAGAAAGCAGAGGGTAGGGGTTAAATGGCCAATTTTCCCAATGGAGAAAGGTGAATAGTGGTGTACCCCAGGGATCTGTGCTGGGTCCGCTGCATTTTGACATATTCTTAAATGACATGGAAAGTGGAACAACGAGTAAGGTTATCAAATTTGTAGATGACACAAAACTATTTAAATGTGTTAAAACACAAGAGGATTGTGGAAAATTGCAAGAGGATCTTGATAAATTGGAAGACTGGCCATCAAAATGGCAGATGAAATTTAATGTGGACAAGTGCAAAGTTATGCACCTAGGGAAGAACAACCCAAACTATGGTTACACGATGCAAGGTTCCACATTAGGAACCACCACCCAGGAAAAAGATTTAGGCGTCATTGTGGATAGCATGTTAAAACCCTCGGCCCAGTGTGCAGCGGCAGCCAAGAGAGCAAATAGAACATAGAAACATGATGACAGAAAAAGACCACAAGGCCCATCTAGTCTGTCCTTCCATAACAACAACTACAACAGTCCACTTTTTACCTTTAGAGATCCTCTGTGTTGGTCCCATGCTTTTTTGAATTCAGTTACTGTCCTCATCTCTACCACCTCCACTGGGAGACTATTCCATGGATCCACTACTCTTTCTGTAAAGAAATATTTCCGCATATCACTCCTGAATCTATCTCCCTTCACCCTCATCCCATGTCCCCTCGTCGCAGAACTTGCTTTCAATTGAAAGAGGCTCTCTCCCTGCACATTTATGCCACAGAGGTATTTAAACATCTCAATCATATCACCTCTATCCCACCTTTCCTCTAAGGTGTACATATTAAGATCCTTTAGTATGTCCTCATATGCTTTATAATGAAGCCCATTAATCATTTTAGTAGCAATCCTCTGCACCGACTTCATCCTGTTCACATCCTTTTGAAGGTGCGGTCTCCAGAATTGCACACCATACTCCAAATGAGGTCGCACCAAAGACTTATACAGAGGCGTTATCACCTCCTTTTTTCTGCTAGCCATTCCTCTCCGTATGCACCCAAGCATCCTTCTAGATTTTGCCATCGCCTTTTCTACCTGTTTAACTACTTTAAGATCATCAGACACAACCACGCCTAGGTCCCACTCTTCTTTAGTGGACAAAAGTACTTCACCTCCTATACAGTATTGCTCCCTTGGATTGCTGCAGCCCAAATGCATGACCTTACATTTTTTAACATTAAATCCCAGCTGCCAAATCCTAGACCATTCTTCAAGCTTAGCTAGATCCCTAGAATGCTAGGTATCATAAGGAAAGGAATGGAAAATAAAACAAAAGATATTATAATGCCTCTATACAGGGCCGGATTTACCTTGAGTGAGGCCCTACGCCAACAAAAATTGTGGGCCCCCAGAAAAAATAAAAACAAGATCAACTTACCAAAACAGAAATGGCAATAGATGTATAGAATTGCCTGACATAAAGAGGCAATAGGGACAAAATCAGCATCGGAATTCAAGAAATACATTAAAAAAGACATATTCCAGTTAATAAATTCAAAATAAAAAGTATTTTTCTACCTTCTGTTTGGGCATTTTTTCAGTTGCAATTGCTCCAGTCACTTTCTTCTGGTTTCTTCGTGTCTTCTGCTAGCTATCCATTTGTCCTTTCTTCTCTTTTAGATGTTTTCCATTCTCTCTCTATTTCTGCTTTAACATACTGATTGTTTCCCTTTTGTTCTTTCCCCCAATTCTTTCCTTATTCCTTTATCATCCATTTAAATTTCACCCTTCCATTTTCAAGCCCCTCTTACTCTCCCAATACCCAGCCCATCATAGACTTTTCTTCCACACAAAATATTTTTCCCCTCTCCATTCTCATTCCCCATCCATTCTAGTCCTCCCCCAAAATCAGTTCCCTTATAGTTCTAGACCTACCCAGCATCCACTCCCTTCTAGTCCCATTCTCCCATGCCCCACATCAGCTCATTTCCAGTCCTATTCTAGCTCTTCATCAGCCCATTTCCAGTGCTAGCCTTCACATCACAGGCCATTTCCAGTCCTAGCCCCCCCCCATCACAGCCTATTTCCAGTCCTAGCCCCCACCATCACATCCCATTTGCAGTCCGAGTCCCCCTTCACCATCACAGCCCATTTGCAGTCCAAGTTACCCCCCCACCATCACAGCCCATTTGCAGTCCAAGTTAACCCCCCCCCCCACCATCACAGCCCATTTGCAGTCCTAGGTCCCCCCCATCACAGCCCATTTGCAGTCCAAGTTACACCCCCCCATAGCCTTTTCCGGTCCAGATCCCCCCCCATCACAACCCATTTCCAGTCCAAGTCCCCCCCCCCCCCTATCACTTTTCCGGTCCAGGTCCCCCCCCCCATCACAACCCATTTCCAGTCCAAGTCCCCCCCGCCCCCATAGCCCTTTTACAGTTCAGGTTCCACCCCCCCCCCCATATCACAGCCCATTTCTTTCCAGTCCAAGTCCCCCCCAACCTAGCCCTTTTCCGGTCCAGGTCCCCCCCCCAATCAAAGCCCATGCAGTCCTTGGCCCCCCCGACCAGCACCGCGGCTGTCTGAGAGGATTCAGAGGGAGCCGGGTAAGCTCGCGCGAGGCCCCGGCTCCCTCTGTACAGCCGCCAGCGTGAAGAGCCTTTTCCTTCACACTGGCGGCTGAATCTGTGAAGCCGCGAATGCTGGGAAAGGTTAAAGGGCATTGCCTTTAACCTTTCCCAGCAATCGCGGCTTTACAGATACAGCCGCCAGCGTGGAAAAGGCTCTTCACGCTGGCGGCTGTACAGAGGGAGCCGAGGCCTCGCGCGAGCTTACCCGGCTCCCTCTGAAGCCGGCCCCGGGTGGGCCCTTGCCAGCTGTGGGCCCTACGCCATGGCGTACATGGCGTATAGGTAAATCCGGCCCTGCCTCTATATCGTTCCATGGTGAGACCGCACCTTGAATATTGCGTGCAATTCTGGTCGCCGTATCTTAAAAAGGATATAGCGATTTTAGAAGAGGTTTAGAGAAGAGCCACCAAAATGGTAAAGGGGATGAAAATACTCCTATGAAGAAAGGCTAAAATGGTTAGGGCTCTTTAACCTGGAAAAGAGACAGCTGAGGGGAAATATGATAGAAGTCTATAAATTAATGAATGGAGTGGAACAGGTAAACGTAGATCGATTGTTTACGTTATCAGAATATAGAAAGACTAGGGGACATGCAATGAAGCTACAGGGTAAACTAAGACTAATAAAAGAAAACATTTTTTCACTCAACGTGTAATCAAACTCTGGAATTTGTTACCAGAGGATGTAGTAAAGGCTGTTAGTGTAGCTTGGTTTAAAAAAGGTTTGGAGAAGTTCCTGGAGGAAAGGTCCATAAACCATTATTAAGAAGGGACCCAGGATATCAATGCTTGACCCAGTACAAGCATTGTGGTACTTGTGTCTTTTGGGGAAACTGCTAGGTACATATGACCTAGATTGGCCACTGTTGGAAACAGAATACTGGGCTTCATGGACCTTGGTCTGAGCCAGTATTGCATATCTTATGTTCAGGTATCAGTGTCCTACGATATAGTTTGTACACAGGTATCATTACAATATAGTTTGTACCCTGGCTGTCCTCTTTCCACCATGTCTCTGAGATTTCAATCATATCTAACCTCTCATTTAGTGCTATATATTCAAACTCTCCCATCTTAGTTTTTAGACTTCTAGCATTTGCATACAAGCATTTTAGAGACTGTAATTTATTCATATTAATATGGCTATTGGTAGGCATGGGTAATTTGGTATCTTTAAGCTCTGTCTGCTCCATACTAAAGGGCATTTGGGCTACTTTACTCTTTTTTGGAACCTCTCTGCCTTTGGACGGATTTTTCCTTACTATGCGCTCTTGGGCGACTGTCCACTTTCCCCTATTATCTAGTTTAAAAGCTGCTCTACTTTATCTCCTTTTTAAAGGTTAATGCCAGCAGCCTGGTTCCATCCCAGTTAAGGCGAAGCACATCCCTTTGGAAGAGCCCCTCCTTTCTCCAGAATGTTCCCCAGTTCCTAACAAATCGAAAACCCTCATCCTTGCACCATCGTCTCCTCTGCGCATTGAGACTCCGGAGCTCTGCCTTCCTTTTGAGTCCTGTGCGTGTAACGGGAAGCATTTCAAAGAATGCTATCCTGGAAGTTCTGGATTTCAACTTCCTACCTAAAAGTCTAAATTTAGCCTCCAGAACCTCCCTACCACATTTTCCTATGTCATTGGTACCGATATGTACCAAGACAGCAGACTCTTCCCCATCACTGTGTAAGTCCTTATCTAGGTGGTGCGTGAGGTCCGCTACCTTCACACCAGGCATTTTACCAGGTGAGCTTCACGTCCACCAGCCACCCAGCTGTCTACATGCCTAATGATTGAATCACCAACTATAACGGCTGTCGTAACCCTTCCCTCATGGGCACATGGCCCTGGAGAAACTTCCTCGGTGCGAGAGGATTTTACATTACCGGGAGGACAGGTCCTAGTTAAAGGGTCACTTCCTGCCACACCTGGGTGATGCTCTCCTGTCATGTGACCTCTCTCCTGCATGGCAACAGGGATGCTGCCAGACTGGAGGTGGGACTTCAGGACTATATCCCTGTAGGTCTTCTGTATGAACCCTCTTATGTCTTCCAAGTCTGCTACTCTAGCCTCTAGAGAACGGACTTTTTCCCTGAGAACAAAGAGCTCCTTGCACCTAGTGCACACATAAGACCTCTCAGCAACTGGGAGAAAATCATACATGTGACACTCAATGCAAAAGACTGGATAACCCCCATCTCACTGCTGGACTGCTGCCGGCATCTTAGTTTTAAGCTTATGTTTAGATCTTTAAGTTCTTTACTAAGTAAGGGCTGCTGTGGATACTTGTACTAAAAAAGTGTACCTAATACGTTTAATATACCATGTTAACCTGAATCTTAACTAATCTCAGGTCCTTAATTTATGACAGATTTGGATAAAGATCTGCACCTGAGAGCAGCTCCTTTTCTATAAGATGTGTTGGGGAGGGAGGGAAATAAGACTTATTAAAAGAGGGCTGCTACACCGTACCCTGTCCTGTGCTTCTAAAGTAGGCTGTGACCAACTTCCTGGGTGATTAACAGTCCTTGCTTGGATAGAAGGAGTCTTTCAAAATGGCCTTTTGACCTGCCACCTGGCTTTAACACCTATTTAAAAGGTTTCACAGGTCTCTTGCCCCCTAGGTAGAAGGCCTCTTTGTAAAGGTCTCTAGAAGAATTTATTTATTGCTCAAGGAATACTGACCCTGTTTTGCCTTTAATGCTAAGTTATATTCTGATCTGATTTAAATTAAAGCTCTTTGTTGCTACTAGGCTGTGACTTAGTATGAAATTTAAACTACAAGCTCTCTGCTGGGTTCTGTATTTAACCAGACAGTTGTTTGAATTTTCTGGTCCAAGCCAGCTCCCAGGGGAAGGGCTATTAGATCAGCTTACTGGCTGCCATAGTTCGTCTTTTCCAGCCTGCACAGTTTCTAAAGCCTGCAAAACGCTACGTTACAGCTTCTATTTTCTTTTTTCTTGATGCTAATATAGCTTTTAACTATTATAACTTACTTTGGGAATATTCTGACTGTGTAGCCCTAAAGCCTGCAAAAACTATAATTTTCTTTCTTATCTCTGCTGGCTTCTAGCTTCCTATATAGAGTTTAACTGTCTGTTTTGGGGAACTTGCTAATATAAAGTTTAACTGTAGTTATACATTTATTTATTATTTATTATATTCTCTTATATACCGCGCTATTCTGCATCAGTGCGCCGCTAGCCCTCCAACCGCCTTGGTGAAGCTCCTGCCCTATCCGGGCAGTGGGAGCCTTTCCTCCACACACTCCTGCCCTATCCGGGCAGTGGGAGCCTTCCCTCCACACACTCCTGCCCAATCCGGGCAGTGGGAGCCTTCCCTCCACACACTCCTGCCCAATCCGGGCAGTGGGAGCCTTCCTTCCACACACTCCTGCCCAATCCGGGCAGTGGGAGCCTTCCCTCCACACACTCCTGCCCAATCCGGGCAGTGGGAGGCTCACACGCACGCAGGCAGAACCGCATAAAAGCGGCGTCCCTATTTCGGGGAAACAGCTGAGCGCCGCTAGCCCTCCAACCGCCTTGGTGAAGCTCCTGCCCTATCCGGGCAGTGGGAGCCTTTCCTCCACACACTCCTGCCCTATCCGGGCAGTGGGAGCCTTCCCTCCACACACTCCTGCCCAATCCGGACAGTGGGAGCCTTCCCTCCACACACTCCTGCCCAATCCGGGCAGTGGGAGCCTTCCCTCCACACACTCCTGCCCAATCCGGGCAGTGGGGGCCTTCCCTCCACACACTCCTGCCCAATCCGGGCAGTGGGAGCCTTCCCTCCACACACTCCTGCCCAATCCGGGCAGTGGGAGGCTCACACGCACGCAGGCAGAACCGCATAAAAGCGGCGTCCCTATTTCGGGGGGAAACAGCTGAGCGCCGCTAGCCCTCCAACCGCCTTGGTGAAGCTCCTGCCCTATCCGGGCAGTGGGAGCCTTTCCTCCACACACTCCTGCCCTATCCGGGCAGTGGGAGCCTTCCCTCCACACACTCCTGCCCAATCCGGGCAGTGGGAGCCTTCCCTCCACACACTCCTGCCCAATCCGGGCAGTGGGAGCCTTCCCTCCACACACTCCTGCCCAATACGGGCAGTGGGGGCCTTCCCTCCACACACTCCTGCCCAATCCGGGCAGTGGGAGCCTTCCCTCCACACACTCCTGCCCAATCCGGGCAGTGGGAGGCTCACACGCACGCAGGCAGAACCGCATAAAAGCGGCGTCCCTATTTCGGGGAAACAGCTGAGCGCCGCTAGCCCTCCAACCGCCTTGGTGAAGCTCCTGCCCTATCCGGGCAGTGGGAGCCTTTCCTCCACACACTCCTGCCCTATCCGGGCAGTGGGAGCCTTCCCTCCACACACTCCTGCCCAATCCGGGCAGTGGGAGCCTTCCCTCCACACACTCCTGCCCAATCCGGGCAGTGGGAGCCTTCCCTCCACACACTCCTGCCCAATCCGGGCAGTGGGAGCCTTCCCTCCACACACTCCTGCCCAATCCGGGCAGTGGGGGCCTTCCCTCCACACACTCCTGCCCAATCCGGGCAGTGGGAGACTTCCCTCCACACACTCCTGCCCAATCCGGGCAGTGGGAGGCTCACACGCACGCAGGCAGAACCGCATAAAAGCGGCGTCCCTATTTCGGGGAAAACAGCTGAGCGCCGCTAGCCCTCCAACCGCCTTGGTGAAGCTCCTGCCCTATCCGGGCAGTGGGAGCCTTTCCTCCACACACTCCTGCCCTATGTTGGCAGTGGGAGCCTTCCCTCCACACACTCCTGCCCAATCCGGGCAGTGGGAGCCTTCCCTCCACACACTCCTGCCCAATCCGGGCGGTGGGAGCCTTCCCTCCACACACTCCTGCCCAATCCGGGCGGTGGGAGCCTTCCCTCCACACACTCCTGCCCAATCCGGGCGGTGGGAACCTTCCCTCCACACACTCCTGCCCAATCCGGGCAGTGGGAGCCTTCCCTCCACACACTCCTGCCCAATCCGGGCAGTGGGAGCCTTCCCTCCACACACTCCTGCCCAATCCGGGCAGTGGGGGCCTTCCCTCCACACACTCCTGCCCAATCCGGGCAGTGGGAGCCTTCCCTCCACACACTCCTGCCCAATCCGGGCAGTGGGGGCCTTCCCTCCACACACTCCTGCCCAATCCGGGCAGTGGGAGCCTTCCCTCCACACACTCCTGCCCAATCCGGGCAGTGGGGGCCTTCCCTCCACACACTCCTGCCCAATCCGGGCAGTGGGAGCCTTCCCTCCACACACTCCTGCCCAATCCGGGCAGTGGGGGCCTTCCCTCCACACACTCCTGCCCAATCCGGGCAGTGGGAGCCTTCCCTCCACACACTCCTGCCCAATCCGGGCAGTGGGAGCCTTCCCTCCACACACTCCTGCCCAATCCGGGCAGTGGGGGCCTTCCCTCCACACACTCCTGCCCAATCCGGGCAGTGGGAGCCTTCCCTCCACACACTCCTGCCCAATCCGGGCAGTGGGGGCCTTCCCTCCACACACTCCTGCCCAATCCGGGCAGTGGGAGCCTTCCCTCCACACACTCCTGCCCAATCCGGGCAGTGGGGGCCTTCCCTCCACACACTCCTGCCCAATCCGGGCAGTGGGAGCCTTCCCTCCACACACTCCTGCCCAATCCGGGCAGTGGGGGCCTTCCCTCCACACACTCCTGCCCAATCCGGGCAGTGGGAGCCTTCCCTCCACACACTCCTGCCCAATCCGGGCAGTGGGAGCCTTCCCTCCACACACTCCTGCCCAATCCGGGCAGTGGGAGCCTTCCCTCCACACACTCCTGCCCAATCCGGGCAGTGGGAGCCTTCCCTCCACACACTCCTGCCCAATCCGGGCAGTGGGGGCCTTCCCTCCACACACTCCTGCCCAATCCGGGCAGTGGGAGCCTTCCCTCCACACACTCCTGCCCAATCCGGGCAGTGGGAGGCTCACACGCACGCAGGCAGAACCGCATAAAAGCGGCGTCCCTATTTCGGGGAAACAGCTGAGCGCCGCTAGCCCTCCAACCGCCTTGGTGAAGCTCCTGCCCTATCCGGGCAGTGGGAGCCTTTCCTCCACACACTCCTGCCCTATGTGGGCAGTGGGAGCCTTCCCTCCACACACTCCTGCCCAATCCGGGCGGTGGGAGCCTTCCCTCCACACACTCCTGCCCAATCCGGGCGGTGGGAGCCTTCCCTCCACACACTCCTGCCCAATCCGGGCAGTGGGAACCTTCCCTCCACACACTCCTGCCCAATCCGGGCAGTGGGAGCCTTCCCTCCACACACTCCTGCCCAATCCAGGCAGTGGGAGCCTTCCCTCCACACACTCCTGCCCAATCCGGGCAGTGGGGGCCTTCCCTCCACACACTCCTGCCCAATCCGGGCAGTGGGGGCCTTCCCTCCACACACTCCTGCCCAATCCGGGCAGTGGGAGCCTTCCCTCCACACACTCCTGCCCAATCCGGGCAGTGGGAGCCTTCCCTCCACACACTCCTGCCCAATCCGGGCAGTGGGGGCCTTCCCTCCACACACTCCTGCCCAATCCGGGCAGTGGGAACCTTCCCTCCACA
The DNA here is from genome assembly GCA_033557465.1 of Ichthyophis bannanicus. Classification (NCBI taxonomy): domain Eukaryota; kingdom Metazoa; phylum Chordata; class Amphibia; order Gymnophiona; family Ichthyophiidae; genus Ichthyophis; species Ichthyophis bannanicus. The sequence continues at coordinate 155,920 of JAWIIG010000091.1, forward strand.
CACTCCTGCCCAATCCGGGCAGTGGGGGCCTTCCCTCCACACACTCCTGCCCAATCCGGGCAGTGGGAGCCTTCCCTCCACACACTCCTGCCCAATCCGGGCAGTGGGAGCCTTCCCTCCACACACTCCTGCCCAATCCGGGCAGTGGGGGCCTTCCCTCCACACACTCCTGCCCAATCCGGGCAGTGGGAGCCTTCCCTCCACACACTCCTGCCCAATCCGGGCAGTGGGGGCCTTCCCTCCACACACTCCTGCCCAATCCGGGCAGTGGGAGCCTTCCCTCCACACACTCCTGCCCAATCCGGGCAGTGGGAGCCTTCCCTCCACACACTCCTGCCCAATCCGGGCAGTGGGGGCCTTCCCTCCACACACTCCTGCCCAATCCGGGCAGTGGGAGCCTTCCCTCCACACACTCCTGCCCAATCCGGGCAGTGGGGGCCTTCCCTCCACACACTCCTGCCCAATCCGGGCAGTGGGAGCCTTCCCTCCACACACTCCTGCCCAATCCGGGCAGTGGGAGGCTCACACGCACGCAGGCAGAACCGCATAAAAGCGGCGTCCCTATTTCGGGGAGGAAACAGCTGAGCGCCGCTAGCCCTCCAACCGCCTTGGTGAAGCTCCTGCCCTATCCGGGCAGTGGGAGCCTTTCCTCCACACACTCCTGCCCTATGTGGGCAGTGGGAGCCTTCCCTCCACACACTCCTGCCCAATCCGGGCAGTGGGAGCCTTCCCTCCACACACTTAAGCCCAATCCGGGCGGTGGGAGCCTTCCCTCCACACACTCCTGCCCAATCCGGGCAGTGGGAACCTTCCCTCCACACACTCCTGCCCAATCCGGGCAGTGGGAGCCTTCCCTCCACACACTCCTGCCCAATCCGGGCAGTGGGAGCCTTCCCTCCACACACTCCTGCCCAATCCGGGCAGTGGGAGCCTTCCCTCCACACACTCCTGCCCAATCCGGGCAGTGGGGGCCTTCCCTCCACACACTCCTGCCCAATCCGGGCAGTGGGGGCCTTCCCTCCACACACTCCTGCCCAATCCGGGCAGTGGGAGCCTTCCCTCCACACACTCCTGCCCAATCCGGGCAGTGGGAGCCTTCCCTCCACACACTCCTGCCCAATCCGGGCAGTGGGGGCCTTCCCTCCACACACTCCTGCCCAATCCGGGCAGTGGGAACCTTCCCTCCACACACTCCTGCCCAATCCGGGCAGTGGGGGCCTTCCCTCCACACACTCCTGCCCAATCCGGGCAGTGGGAGCCTTCCCTCCACACACTCCTGCCCAATCCGGGCAGTGGGAGCCTTCCCTCCACACACTCCTGCCCAATCCGGGCAGTGGGGGCCTTCCCTCCACACACTCCTGCCCAATCCGGGCAGTGGGAGCCTTCCCTCCACACACTCCTGCCCAATCCGGGCAGTGGGGGCCTTCCCTCCACACACTCCTGCCCAATCCGGGCAGTGGGAGCCTTCCCTCCACACACTCCTGCCCAATCCGGGCAGTGGGAGCCTTCCCTCCACACACTCCTGCCCAATCCGGGCAGTGGGGGCCTTCCCTCCACACACTCCTGCCCAATCCGGGCAGTGGGAGCCTTCCCTCCACACACTCCTGCCCAATCCGGGCAGTGGGGGCCTTCCCTCCACACACTCCTGCCCAATCCGGGCAGTGGGAGGCTCACACGCACGCAGGCAGAACCGCATAAAAGCGGCGTACCTACAGGGCGCGCCCGCGCCTGGCGGGCCCGCGCCGGAGGGCCTCGCCAGAGGGCCCTTTGGCGGTGGCCCTTAGGCGGTGGAGCTTAGGCGCGATTGAAACATCACCCTCTCAACCGCGACAAGGCTGCAAGTATCAAGAAGCCTGACTCACATGACCAAAACTCCGATAACGTCCAGAAAGCGAAAGTGCAACAATCAAATGACTGACGGCTTGAGCTCCCCAGGCCGGGTCTGAGCTCGCTGGTCCCGACCACCACGCTCCACGAGTTTCACATAGCTGGACCAAAATTTGATATCAAGAGCTTTCAACTACAACGATATCACCCAGGTAAAACAATTACTGGACTTATCTACCTCCTGACGCAAAAGACCACTGTGCAACCCTGGCCTAACCCCCCCCAAGTAGGAGCCAACATACCACTGTATATATAATGTGTTAAATTCCAAACTGTCACAAACCTTGTTCCCCTCAAGCCAGCTGTTACATTGTAAACCCCTACCAACTATAAAGGCTACCACTGTTTATTTAGAGCCAAATGAAACAAAGTGTCTCTAACCAGCAAGTTGTTACATTTCAATGCAGTAACCCAATAACCTTCTTGCACTAACCTTAAGACTGAATCGCACAATACTGTATCTGTTTATACTGAGTGAGAAGTAACGATAGGACTGTATCGCACAATACTGTATCTGTTTATACTGAGTGATAAGGAACGTTAGGACTGTATCCCTATTTTGTTTAAAGTAATGAGAAACACTGTACCCCAACCCATCTATCCCTGCTAAACTGTTGGTACCCAACAACTATCTTGCCGGCCTACACTAACCCATCTCTAGGCCAGCTGCCTTGATTACACCCCACACTGCGCCACATGAATCCAAAAACCCAAGTATTTCTGGCAGACATAAAATGGAGCCTGCTCACACTTTCCTGATTTTGTGCATGTGTATACTGACATCCTCATATATAACCATCCCACACTCACAATACTGCATTCCTCTACTATATACACCAATCTACCTTCTCCACCCCCCCCCACCATTACCCATCCTGCATCAATACAACTTAAATCCTATCACCACCACACAAACGCCAAGCAAATTACCCCAACGACACACCCATATCAAAGGAAATAGATCACAAAAACACCCTAAAACCAAAGCAAAGAACACTATTGGATCCCAAATACAACTCACACGAACAACACACCCAGAACATCACACATGTAACATTATCCTTATTAATGCTAGGTCAATAAGGAATAAAACGCATATTATCCACAACATTCTAACTGACGAACAACCAGATATCCTGTGCATAACAGAAACATGGCTCACTGACTCAGACCCTGCAACAATGAACCAAATACAGAAGCCCGGATACCAACTATACAACTGCCCACGCATCAACAGAAGAGGAGGCGGAGTCCTTATAGCAGCCAAAACCAGCCTTCAACTCACAACCACATCTACGGTCACAAATCCCGATCTTGACCTACTCAAAGTCGAGAGCATGGCATTATCCATATGCCTAATCTATCGACCTCCCTCACCACAGCACGAAACACTAGCCACAGCACTAGAAACCATCACATCCACACAAAGCAAAAAATTCCAAATCATCCTTGGAGATTTGAACCTAGCATCAATTCCTCTGTCCCACACGGACTCCTTCTATGAAGCCATCGACCAATTGGGTTTCCAACAAATAGTAAGCAACCCCACACACGATAGAGGCAACATCCTAGATATGATTTTCATACCCAGAAATCCACAACAAAGCAATGAACCACCTATAATAAACATAACTCAAGTACCATGGTCAGACCACCACCAAATCAACTGTAAACTTAAACTACAGTGCCAACCCAAAAACTCAAAGGAGATGAGAATGACCAACCCCATTAGGAAATTCAGCAAACTCAACGAGGAACACCTCATAAGCACCATTGCATCCCACATAAACCTAGATTCCACAGACCTCGACGAACTAACAGATGGAACACACACATCCAAAATACATCTAACCCAACATTGAAACACACAACAAACCCACATAAGATCAACTCGGAACCCTGGTACACAGGAACTCTAATAAAATCAAAAAGGGAGCTCCGTAAAATAGAGAGAAAATGGAGACAAACCAAATCCTCCGATCTCAAAACTAAATACATGGCCCATCTCGCAAAGTACAAAGACGACGTGAACAGTGCAAAAAAATTACATCACACCAACATCCTAAACAAGGCGATCAATCGCCCGCGAGAGTTATTTGAACTAGTCAAATCACTAACCAAAACCGACCAAAATGCCAACCTCAACAACTCCATCAAGGTCCAAACACTGGCAAACCACTACGCGACCAAACTTACGGCCCCTAGTCCTCCACCCCCCCCACCAACACCACAAATCAGAAGTGAGAATAACACGACGCAAAATCAGTTATGGGAGCACTTCCACAAAATAGGAACCCAGCAAATCACAACCATTGTCACAAGCCTAAAAAGCACCACCTCCCCACTAGACCCCTGTCCTGCATCCTGGATCAAGGCAGTGAAACAAGACATAGCACCTCACATAGCACACATAGTTAACCTATCCCTACAACAAGGAATCATGCCCTCGGAATTAAAGAAATCAGTCATTAGACCGATCCTAAAAAACACTACACTCAACGGAGAAGACCCAGCGTCCTACCGTCCCATATCAAGTATCTCATTCCTGGCAAAGATCATAGAAAAAACGGTCCTTCTACAGCTCCAAGACCATCTGACTGACAATGCTCCTCTTGATGACCAGCAATATGGCTTCAGGCAACATCATGGAGTTGAAACCCTGTTACTAGTCCTACTTAACCTCCTAAAGGGCCTTGAAAACAAAAAGAAAATGTACATTCTTGTATTCATTGACATCTCCGCTGCTTTTGATACAGTCAATCATGGGACCCTCATAAATAGGATAAAATCAATAGGAATAACAGGAACACCACTAAAATGGTTCTCATCCTACATCTCAAATCGAACACAACAGGTTCAATTCAACGGAGAAAAAGCAGAATCTTTCTCCCAAACGCAGGGAATCCCCCAAGGCTCTGCTCTCTCAGCACTTCTGTTTAACATATATATGCAGCCACTATGCAAAATTTTCTCACGACACGAAATTAATTACCACATCTATGCCGATGATATCATGCTATACTCACAACTAGACACTAAAAACCCAGACTACAACCCACTAGAGACATGTATCAGAGAGATGCAAGACTGGTTGCAACAAAGTAGTATGTCAATTAATCACAAAAAAACCGAAGTAATGTATATCTCCAAAGAACCGAATTTTGACCCACCCACATCAATAACACTATGTAACAACACTTACCAAACAAAAAAAGAAATAAAGTATCTAGGAGTCACATTTGACTGTGACCTAAAGATGGAAAAACACCTCCGAAAGACCAACAGAGCAGTTTTCCACAAGCTTAGAGTGCTCCAACCCATTCGGAATATTATTGATCCCCAAGACTTCAGAACAGTGGCCCAAGCACTCATCATGCCACATTTTGACTACTGCAACGCCATCCTACAAGGTTTACCTAAAAAAAACCCTAAACATATTACAAATGGCACAAAATGTAGCTGCCAGGGTCATAATGAAGAAAAATCTAAGTGACCACATCACACCAGTGCTAATTCAATTACACTGGCTACCCATAACAGCTCGAACAAAATACAAAATACTAACAACCACCTTCAAACTCATCCACAACTTAGCACCTTCCTTCCTCAACAACCTAGTAAGATCGCAACCTCCTACCCGAAACAGAAGAACCCACAATTCCAACATCCTTCACACCCCAACAGATATAAGATCTGCCAAAGCTAACACCAGCCACAGGGCTTTCTCATATGTGGCACCAACACTGTGGAACCAACTCCCACCAGAACTACAAGCTAGCAATGACCTTCTAGACTTCAGAAAGAAACTCAAAACGCACATTTTCCAATCTCATTTCAACCTGAACTAAATCCACAGATGGAGCAGCCCCTGACCACTGTGGCCAAAAAGCTTATCCTGTATATATGTATTTATGTATATATGTAAATGAACTCCCCCATAGCTAAGAAGTGTTAACTCTGTATGATGTGCTTTTCTGACAATCTGTATGTAAACAAAATTTGTACCTGCCTTGATTCGGCAGTTTCACAATAGTAATCCTACCCGCTTCTGATCGCTGGAAGGAGCGGGCTACAAATGCTTGCTAAATAAATAAATAAATAAAATAAATTTACATTGAACAAACTGAAATTACATTGAACAGGGCATTATAACTTGCAGATAACTATTTTACAGGAAACGTGGGCTATGGAGGGTTAAGTGGCTTGCCCAAGACCATAAGGAGCACCAGGGGGACTAGAAACCCCAGTCCTTCTGGCTCAAGGTTGCTGTCCTCTAGTGGAATTTGAACCCCCAACCTTCCGGCTTGAAGTACCTTGCCCCAACCACTAGGCCACTCCTCCACTCCACTACATTAAGCTTGGGGATAATCTGACTGATTGACTTCTTTTCTGGGTAGCCTTGGTGCAGATATCTGTGGATGCCCCCAGTTCAGGAACATCCTTCTGACCAGAAACACTTAGGTTTCCGCCCACCTTACCCCTCAACCCCCCCCCCCCAGGGGCTGCATTGCCTATATAGTTGCCGCATAGGTTGCCATCTATCGCACATCTTCTTCCTTTCTTCTTCTTCTTCCTCTTCTCCTTCTAGCACTACTTATTCAGCATGTCCTGGATTCACTGAAATAACTGCAGTACATTCATTCCAAGATGAATCATTTGGAAACTAAGAGCTTGTTCTCTGTGCCTCAGGTCAGCTGCCATGCATAAAGGACTGACTCTACTAAGGGAAGACCTAGCTGCCATTCATAAAGAGGTGACCCTACTGAGGGAGGAACTGGCTGCAATGAAGCATACCTCTTCTAGGATACAAACTGAACAATGTCCACCACCGCTCCCACAAAGAATCAAACACCCAAGGGACAATTGGATCACTGTGGGTTCTGGTAGACTGCAACCTGTAACACACAGACATCCTATGCATCAAAAGATATCCCCTGTATAATGCCTTCTCTGCTTTGGCCAATGAGGATGAGGAACTGAGGGAGGAACTGGCTGCAATGAAGCCTACGTCTTCTAGGATACAAACTGAAGAAAGTCAACCACCACTCCCACAAAGAATCAAACACCCCAGGAACAAATGGATCACAGTGGGTTCTGGTAGATTGCGACCTGTGACACAGAGGCATCGTATGCATCAAGCGATATCCCTGCATAATGCCTTCTCTGCCTTGGTGAATGAGGATGCCCAATCCAAAGAAACTGAAGGGCCCTTAAATGAGACAGACGATGCCCAATCTCCTGCTAAAGGACCAAATATGAAGAAAACCTCACCAAACAGCAAGCTACTACTACTACTTGGTGATTCCATCATCAGTGGCACCAACTTGGGAACACAGTTGAAAGGAGAGAAGATAGTCAGGTGCCTCCCAGGCAATTCAGCCAGCAGGAATACAAACCATGCTGTTGAAGTACTTAGAGCAGAAAGTGAACACTCGAAACTTGATGTTGTTATCCATTTGGGCACAAATGACCTGGCTAGAAACAGTGCCTCTACAGACCAAAAGGATTTCCAATCCTTGGAAGAGAAACTTAAGCCCATTGTTAACACTGTTGCATTCTCAGAGGTTCTACCTGTTCTTGGTAAGGGGGCAAAAAGACTGCATCACATAAACAGCTTTAATATATGGCTCCAGACCTGGTGGCAAACAAGGAGGATTCATATTTATTGGCGAATGGGGTAACAGATGGAACAACAAGAGACTATACTGTGCTGATGGGATACATCTCTCTATCACAGGGAAAAGAATGCTAAGTGAAAAATTCAAGCAATATGTGGATATGCATTTAAACTAGAAAAAGGGGGTGATGTATGTGTAAGATCAAGCTCTGGACGTCACCCCCTGCAAAAGTAGATTAAAATCAGAAAGAGCCACACTTTTAAACCACACATCAAAAACGAGTGGGAAGATGTAGGCAGATCAAAATCAATGCAAAATACACAAGCCAGTTAAATGCTGGAAAGCAATGAGCACAAATGCTCGAAGCTTAGCCAACAAAGTTCTGGACCTGGAAGCCCTAATAGTGGAAATGGATATGGGCATTGTGGCCATTACAGAAACATGGCTTAATGAATTAATGATTGGGATATAGCCATAGCTGGCTATAATCCATTCAGAAGAGACAGAGAAAATGGAAGAGGAGGAGTAGCAGCCTTGTATGTCAAAAGCAATATTAAAGCTACTGAAATGCAGGAGGCATGGGGAAAAGAAGAAGCACTCTGGATTGTATTGGAAAGAGGAGATGGCACTGTCATCCATACTGCTGTAGTCTACAGACCTCCGACACAAATTCAAGAGATAGATAACAAACTGATTATAGATATTGCCAAGATAGCCACAAAGGGGGAAGTGATAAATTGGGTGACTTTAATCTACCCGATGTGGATTGGATTACTCCTTCTGCAAATCTGGAAAGAAGCAAAAAAAATTGTGGATGCTCTCCAAGATGCGTTACTTAGACAAATGGTGATGGAACCAACCAGAGAAAGCTCAATACTGGATTTAGTGCTCACCAACGGTGATAGCGTGTCGAATGTCTGCATGAGAGTGCCCCTGTGAGCAGCAGAGATCATCACACGGTGTGGTTTGAGATAAAAGCCATGGTACAGGACAACCATAGCAAGCTCAAAGTCCTAAACTTCAAAAACACCGATTTCAATAAAATGGCCGAGTACCTAAAGGAGAAGCTGACAGGGTGGAAGGAGATAAGGGAAGTGGAATTGCAATGGGCTAAACTAAAGGTGGCAATAAAAGGAGCAACAAATAAATATGTAAGAAAAGTAAACAAAAACAGGAGGAGAAGAAAACCTGTTTGGTTTTCCAAAGAAGTGGCTTCTCAAACAAAAGTAAAAAACACAGCTTTCATAAAATTCAAAAGCTCACAGAGGAACACAGAAATGAATGCAGGATCAAGCTCAAAGAGACAAAAAGAGAAATAAGGATAGCAAAATCAAAGGCAGAGGAAAAGATGGCTAAAGATGTGAAGTGTGGCGACAAAACTTTCTTCAGGTATATTTGGGAAAGGAAGACGATCAGAGGTGGAATTGCAGAACTCAGGAGTGCTGCGAACGGACTAATGGAAAGTGACACTGAAAAAGCTACATTGCTAAACAAATACTTCTGCTCTGTTTTTTACTAAAGAAAGTCCTGGAGAAGAACCTCCTGTGACTCCCAAATATAAAAATGGGAATGAAGTAGATACCTCACCATTCACAGAAAATGAAGTGTTAGAACAACTTGCTAAACTGAAGGTGGACAAGGCCATGGGACCGGATGGGATACATCCCAGGATCCTGAAAGGGCTCAGAGAGGTTCTTGCAGGGCCGTTAAAGGACGTTTTCAACAGATCCTTGGAAACAGGAGAAGTTTCTCAGGACTGGAGAATGGCTGATGTCGTACCTCTACACAAAAGTGGTGACAGGAAGAAGTGTCAAACTACACCCCTGTGAGCCTTACCTCGGTGGTGGGAAAAGTAATGGAGGCGCTCCTGAAAGAGCGAATAGTGAACTTTCTCAAAACCAACAGGATGCAAGACCCGAGGCAACATAGTTTTACCGAAAGACGATCCTGCCAAACAAATCTGATTGAGTTCTTCGATTGGGTGACCAGGGAACAGGATCAGGGGCATGCAATGAATGTCATCTATCTGGATTTCAGCAAAGCCTTTGATACTGTTCCTCATAGGAGGCTTATCAATAAACTCAGTAGTTTGGGGACGGATCCCAATATGGTAAACTGGATCAGAAATTGGTTGACTGACAGATGATAGAAGGTGATGGTAAATGGAGCTCACTCAGATGAAGGGAAGGTGATTAGCGGGGTGCCCCAGGGATCAGTCCTGGGCCCGGAACTGTTCAATGTATTTGTGAGCAATATTGCTGAAGGACTGAACGGAAAAGTCTGTCTCTTTGCAGATGACACAAAAATTTGCAACAGAGTGGACTCCCCCGAGGGAGTGGTTAACATGAGGAACATAACATAACATAAGAATATAAGATATGCCATACTGGGTCAGACCAAGGTCCATCAAGCCCAGTATCCTGTTTCCAACAGTGGCCAATCTAGGTCATATGTACCTAGCAGTTTCCCCAAAAGACACAGATTCCACAATGCTGGTACTGGTGCAAGCATTGATATCCTGGGTCACTTCTTAATAATGGTTTATGGACCTTTCCTCCAGGAACTTGTCCAAACCTTCTTTAAACCCAGCTACACTAACAGCCTTTACTACATCCTCCAGCAACAAATTCCAGAGTTTGATTACACGTTGAGTGAAAAAATATTTTCTTTTATTAGTATTAAATAGTTTACCCTGTAGCTTCATTGCATGTCCCCTAGTCTTTCTATATTCTGATAAAGTAAACAATCGATCTACGTTTACCCGTTCCACTCCGTTCATTAATTTATAGGCTTCTATCCTATCTCCCCTCAGCCGTCTCTTTTCCACGTTAAAGAGCCCTAACCTTTTTAGCCTTTCTTCATAGGAGTATCCTTCCATCCCCTTTACCATTTTAGTGGCTCTTCTCTGAACCTTTTCTAATAACGCTATATCCTTTTTAAGATACAGCGACCAGAATTGCACACAATATTCAAGGTGCGGTCTCACCATGGAACGATATAGAGGCATTATAATATCTTTTGTTTTATTTTCCATTCCTTTCCTTATCATACCTAGCATTCTATTTGCTCTCTTGGCCGCAGCTGCACACTGGGCCGAGGGTTTTAACATGGAATCCACAATGACGCTTAAATCTCTTTCCTGGGTGGTGGTTCCTAATGTGGAACCTTGCATCGTGTAACCATAGTTTGGGTTGTTCTTCCCTTGGTGCATAACTTTGCACTTGTCCACATTAAATTTCATCTGCTATTTTGATGCCCTGTCTTCCAATTTATCAAGATCCTCTTCCACAATCCTCTTCGGTTTTAACAACTTTAACTAGTTTTGTGTCATCTGCAAATTTGATAACCTCACTCGTTATTCCTTTTTCCAGGTCATTTATGAATATGTCAAAAAGCAGCAGACCCAGCACAGATTCCTGAGGTACACCAATATTCACCTTTCTCCATTGGGAAAATTGGCCATTTAGCCCTACCCTCCGCTTTCTATCTTTTAACCACTTCTTGATCCACAATAGTACACTGCCTCCTATCCCATGACTCTTTAGTTTTGCCAAACGTCTCTGATGAGGGACCTTGTCAAAGGCTTTCTAAAAGTCCAATTACACTATAAACTGACTCACCTGTATCACTATATCAACTGACTCACTATATCACCTGTTTATTCACACCTTCAAAAAAACATAACAGATCTTCCTTGTCTAAAGCCATGTTGGCTGTCTCCCATTAGGCCATGACTATCTACATGCTGAGAAATTTTGTTCTTTATAATGGTTTCTACCATTTTTCCCGGTACTGACGTCAGGCTCACTGGCCTGTAGTTTCCCGAATCACCCCTGGAGCCCTTTTTAAAAATTGGGGTTACATTGGCGATCCTCCAATCTTCAGGTATTACAGATGATTTTAATGAAAATTCAGAGATTACTAATAGAGGGTCTGTAATCTCATATAGGAAAGATCTACAAAAGCTGGAAGAATGGTCTAATGCTTGGCAATTAAGATTTAATGCAAAGAAGTGCAGAGTCATGCACTTGGGTAGCAGAAATCCAAGGGAAATGTACACGATAGGGGGCAAGTGGTTGGTGTGCACGGATCAGGAGAAAGACCTTGTTGTGATTATTTCTGAAGATCTCAAGGTGGCAAAACAGCACGACAGGGTGGTGGCAAAATCCAGGAGAATGTTGGGCTGCATACAAAGAGGAATTACCAGCAGAAAGGAAGAGGTACTTATGCCACTGTACAAGTCACTGGTGAGGCCTCACTTGGAATACTGTGTTCAGTTTTGGAGACCATATCTTGCAAAGGATGTTGTGGCAAAGTCAACCATTTTGAGCATGGGGGAGGTGAACAGCATAAGGAATTCACCTTAATCAAAGGGCCTCTGTTAGGTGTGCAGGGTCAAAAGGCCAGAGCCACAGTTCAAAGGCAGAAAAACCCAGCTGGAACAAGTTCCAGGAAATGCTTGACAGTGTAAGAGGGATAGATTGCAAGCACGAGGACAAAAACCCTCACTCTAACAACTGCACTGATTATTCTGATGTCAGAAGGCAGGGGGATAACAAACACCTGGGAGAGAAAGAGGTGGGGTTGGATCCCAGTGAGTATAAACCTTGGTTAAGTTATGTAGTAGTAGTAGTAGGAGAAGTAGTGGAAGGAGGAGGAGTAGCTGGAGAAGGAGCAGAGGAAGCAGCAGAGGACAGACTCCAGAGCAGCAAGGACGATGGAATGCTGGAGAAGCCAGAGCAGGTGCTAACCTCTGGAGAGAGGCTGAGCTACCCATTGCTGAGAAAGGTGATTTCCCTGAATCACGTTTGCAACAAAGGTGGGAGCCAGGAAGTAGAGAAGCTTTCAGACCACCAGAGAGGTTGTCAGCAGGGCACTCTGATCAAGTGGGTGAGTCAGAACCTATGCAATTGGGAGAACCAGTGTCAGAGCTAGGGGAAGAAGAAGATATGTTGATGGATTGTTCTTTATGCCAAGCTCTAGACTTGAAGTGTCTGAAGAAAGGCCAGCCTTGAAAGAACTGCTCCTCTTGCTGAAGTAACCTCAGAGCTAAGCAGTGAGAAAGTAAATTCCTGTGTGTTTTGAAATGAGGAATTTACTGCAACATAAACTAGTGAAGTAAGGCTGTGATTCATGCTTCTGTGTCAGCTGTGTTGAAACTCCACAACGGAGAGAAAGTTAATTAGCTGCTATAAGAGTTTGTACTTTGCTCCTGTCTTATATGAAAAAGCCTGCTATAAGAGTTTGTCCTTTGCTCCTGTTTATAAGAAAAGCCTGCTATAAGAGTCTTGAGGACACTTTGAATGCTTATTTCATAGCATAAGTTTGGTTCTTCACCTGGAGGTGCAGCCTAGAGAGAATTATGGCTGAGTGAAGATAAATTTGCCATAGAAGAAGTAAAGTTTGTTCTTCTATTGCTCTGATTGACAAAGGACAATAAGTGGCATCTTGTTATATGTGAAAAGGCTAAGCTTCTGCAGTGAAGAGGACTTTAAAAGCCAATGCTGAGTTCTGTTTGTTTTGCCACCAACTTGCTGAACCTTAAGCAAAAATCCTATAATTTAAAATTCTGTAAATGGTACCTGGAACCTGATCTGTTCTATTGTGTTCAAAATAAACTTTCTTTTTCTGTCATAAGCCTTACCCTTAGTTTAACACAACTACAATCCTTCTACTTAAAGCATACATATAACAGCTGATAGAAGAAGGTTCTCAACCACCACGCCCTCAAAAACTAGACGACTAGTGGTTTTGGCGTTGTGCTTGTGACAATGTAAATAGATTGGAATCTGTTCAGAGGAAGGTAACCAAAATGATTCGGAGCCTGCGATAGAAGCCTTATGAGAAGAGACTTGAAGACCTAAACATATACACTTTGGAGGACAGGAGGGACAGGGGAGATATGATTCAGACCTTTAAATACTTAAAGGGAAATAATGAACAAACAAACCTCTTCCAAAGATGGGGAAGCTGTAAAACCAGAGGGCATAACAGGAAGCTGCAAGGTGGTAAATTGAAAGGCAATGTCAGTAAATACTTTTTCACTGAAAGGGTGGTGGATGCTTAGAACGCCCTCCCGATGGAAGTGGTGGGGGCCAACACGGTGACGGAATTCAAAATGGCTTGGGATAGACACAGTGGATCCCTTTACAGCAACAGGATAAAATCAAAATAAACTGAACCATCTAAATTCTCAATAAATAAGGGTGTCCTACATGGAGTGGTGGGTCCACTCCTAAACAATGAAATGGGGAGGGGTGGCCTGCACGGAGCGGCAGGTGCAACTACTCTTGCCATCATACTGGGAAGACTAGATGGACCATACTGGTCTTTATTTGCCATCATTTACTATCTTACTATGTTCTGTGTTTTAAATGTAAACTAAAAGCACTTTGCTGCTACTATGCCCTGAGTGAGTATTAAATTTAAATTACAAGCTCTCTGCTGGGTTCTAAATTTAACCAGAAAGGCTTTTCAGGGTGACTATATGATTTGGCAATGCAGTGTGCATGAATCTGATGTCCATGCTGTATAACCGAGAACCACAAGAGAAAGCATGAAGCCCTCACAAAAGAGAAACCAAACACACGAAGCGAAACAATGAAACATTGTGCAAATATATCTCTGTACTAGAAGCAATAAAAGTAAAACACCAATTATTACACCGGTGACCTGATGCAAGTTTTGTAATAATTGGGGTTTTACTTTTATTGCTTCTAGTACAGAGATATACCAGTATTTGCACAATTGTGGTTCCCCAAAGGGTTCTCACAGAGTGCATAATTTAGTATAATTAAATACAGCCCTTCACTGTACCACCTCATCTCTTTTACCACATATAGTGCTCAGATTAAGTATATATTTTTTGTGTGCACATTTACTCAGCCCTCTGCCCTTTGGTTCTTTTGAGTTACACACAGTTTCATGTTGTTTATTTATAGATACCTATTTGGTGATTAATTGTTTATAATTGTCAGATCCGTTTTTACTTTTAAAGTATAAATTATTTTACTTTATTTATATATTATTTATTTATTAGTTGTTTTTATTCTATATATTTATATTTTGATGAATTATTAATATTTTTATGTTTCATTATAATTTATATATTTTTATTTTATTATGGTTAAACTGCATACCCCCTGAAGAAGGCACCTGCTGAAACACGTAGGGGACTTTTTAATAATAAAGGCACCTGTGACCTCCACACGCCACTCGCTTCATGCTGTATGACCGTGCATACAACTGCCCTTCAGCAAATACACAGCTTGTTGCTACGGATACAATCTGGCATGGGCGCCAAAGTCCTGGTTTGGGAAATACACGCATACTGTCTGTGCTCTAGTGAACATCCCAGAAGATTCTTCTAACAACTGATGTATGGATGATGACCACTGGCATTTGGAGGACCATCATGTTGGTGTCACTGCAGCTCCCCATGCAGGGAATGGTTTGTGCATTTGCATTTCTGGGCAACAGCTGCTTTCACCCTGGGTAACACCAATGATTCATTAGAAGACAATCCATATCCCAAATGAACAAGGTAAGATGACGGGATATATGCATGCCAGAATGGTCTGGCATGTATATATCCAAGTTACCAGTTGAAGACACAGCAGACAAGACAACAGCAAAATAGCTGTGAAGACGACCTGCTGAAGAACAGGTAGGGCCCAGCTATTGCAGGGCAGAGGATGCAAACTAGGTGATGTGTGGTCCTCCCTCACATTTTGGGTGATCTATGCAAATACTCAACCACATGTTTAGCATCTGCCATGAACCAGAGGGACAAAATAGCTGTGCGTATATATGTCCTGATGTGATGCATCATAGCATTATCCATTTGGTGATCACATGAAGAATGAAGGGCACATTTGCAAATGCACCAGGGGTATTGAAGGGACTAACCTATACCAGAACATGCAGCAAAGTTCACACCCATAGTGGCGACAATGATCACCAGGCCATTCCACAGTATCAGCATGTCCGCTATGATGTTGTCACATGTGTGCATGGCCCCCTAGTGATGCACAGGATGGTCTGTAATGGATCTCATAGCCTTGTATAGTGGTTTCCTGTGGGTGTGGGCATATGTGCTCAGACATCGGCATGTGCCACAGTTCCCAGAGGACTGTAAGTCCAGCGAATGGAGGGAGGAGTGGTCTAGTGGTTAGGACAAGGTACGTCAGGCCAGAGGGCCGGGGTTCAAGTCCCACCTGGGGACAGCAATCTCAGGCCAGAGGGACTGGGATTTCTAGTCCTATAGGCACTCCTTGTGGTCTTGGGCAAGCCACTTAACCCTCCATTGTCCATGTTCCCTGTAAGTATTAGCGTATGTGTCTCATATCCCCTCATGTTAAAATGTATCCCCCAATTTGACCCAGTGAAAAGCGGGATATAAATATAGCTAAATAAATAAATAAATACATGTTGTACCTGTGTGGCAATTGGCACAGAGCAGCACACTACACACGTGTCTGTGAGGTTCATTTGCCCTTGGAGGAAGAGTGGAGGGATAGCCACCGTGATAGTGCATGAGATGTTTTATGCTGCTGTGTGTGTGTCTCAGCTGCAATACATTTTCACATGTACTACACATGCAGCTTTGTCTGTCATGTCCCTGAGGGCAGATATTGCAAGCAGGAATCTGTGTTATGAATGGCCCATGTCAGTGCAGTGCATGACTCTGTGGAGATGTAGCAAAGGGGTGAACAGCCTGCAGCACCTAGCAATGGATAGTGGTGTGAGGCCCACTTGCTGTCATTGCATCTGTGCAAGACTTCTCTCATTTGAATGCCTTCAGCAGTGTCTGCTGTGCCTGCCAGAGACACATCCACAGGCTATGTGGTGTGTCCCTGCAGCACAATATGTCTGAACCCAAGCTATATGGTATCCTTTATGGATAACAGCTTGAAGGTATTGGCTCTATAGCAAGCCATTAATGATGGAGGTACATTTGTAGCATGTAGATGTGCAAGTGCTGTGTGGAGGCCTAGCCAAATGGTTAGAGCATCGGCAATGTAAGCAGCAGACCTGCGTTTGAATCCCACCTGTACCCACCATTTCTATCTGCAATTCCCTTCCATTTAATTTCCAATTTGGGTGTTTAAGGTGCCCATCATATCTCAAAGAGCATGATGTGGGCTGCAGTCCATGACAGACACATATCACTATTGTTTAACCTGTGTTCCAGTAGCACACTTATTTTCTAAAATAACACATGGAATGCATATCAATTGACCAGTATGTCCAACAGTGTTCTGTTGCAGGCCATAGGCAGATTAAGGACATGGGAATCCATCATATATAGAACACACGTCTTGTAGCTGATTGTTATATGGCCCGTTCACATATCAGCCATAAAGTTTGCAACATCACACCCCGAGCCAGCCACATGCACTGCTCATCAGATGCCCATGCAACTTTCGAAAGGGAGACTATGATAAAATGAGGAAAACAGTTAAGAAAAAACTAAAAGGAGCAGTTGCAAAGGTTAACGACGTACATCAAGCTTGGGTGTTGTTGAAAAATACTATCTTGGAAGACCAGACCAGCTGTATTCCACGCTTTAAGAAAAGTGGAAGGAAGTCCAAAAAACTGCCAGCATGGTTTAAAGGTGAGGTCAGAGAGGCTGTTGTTGCCAAAAAAGCATCTTTCAGGAAATGGAAAAAAGAGCCAAACGACGAAACCGGGAAACAGCACAAGCACTGGCAAGTCAAATGCAAGGCATTGATAAGGCAGGCAAAGAGAGAATTTGAGAAGAAGCTTGCTGCGGAAGCAAAAACGCGAAATACAGACCTTTTCAAGTACATTCATAGCAAAAAACCTGTGAGAGAGTCAATTGGTCCATTAGATGATAAAGGGGTTAAAGGAGCACTAAGAGGTGACAAGGCGATAGCAGAGAGACTGAATGAATTCTTTGCTTCGGTCTTTACTGAGGAAGATGTAGGGATGTTACCCATGACTGAAGTGGTATTTAAAGGTGCGGAAGAATTGAAGGAAATATCTATACATCGGGAAGATGTCTTACAACTATTAGATAAACTGAAGAGTAGCAAATCACCTGGGCCGGATGGTATACATCCAAGGGTGTTGAAAGAACTGAAATATGAGATTATAAGAACATAAGAACATAAGATATGCCATACTGGGTCAGACCAAGGTCCATCAAGCCCAGTATTCTGTTTCCAACAGTGGCCAATCTAGGTCATATGTACCTAGCAGTTTCCCCAAGAGACACAAGTTCCACAATGCTTGTACTGGGTCAAGCATTGATATCTTCGGTCACTTCTTAATAATGGTTTATGGACCTGTCCTCCAGGAACTTGTCCAAACCTTTTTTAAACCCAGCTACACTAACAGCCTTTACTACATCCTCCGGTAACAAATTCCAGAGTTTGATTACACGTTGAGTGAAAAAATATTTTCTTTTTTTAGTCTTAAATAGTTTACACTGTAGCTTCATTGCATGTCCCCTAGTCTTTCTATATTCTGATAACGTAAACAATCGATCTACGTTTACCCGTTCCACTCCGTTCATTAATTTATAGACTTCTATCATATCTCCCCTCAGCCGTCTCTTTTCCAGGTTAAAGAGCCCTAACCTTTTTAGCCTTTCTTCATAGGGGTATCCTTCCATCCCCTTTACCATTTTGGTGGCTCTTCTCTGTACCTTTTCTAAAATCGCTATATCCTTTTTAAGATACGGCGACCAGAATTGCACACAATATTCAAGGTGCGGTCTCACCATGGAACGATACAGAGGCATTATAATATCTTTTGTTTTATTTTCCATTCCTTTCCTTATCATACCTAGCATTCTATTTGCTCTCTTGGCCGCCGCTGCACACTGGGCCGAGGGTTTTAACATGGTAGCCACAATGACGCCTAAATCTTTTTCCTGGGTGGTGGTTCCTAATGTGGAACCTTGCATCATGTAACCATAGTTTGGGTTGTTCTTCCCTAGGTGCATAACCTTGCACTTGTCCACATTAAATTTCATCTGCCATTTTGATGCCCAGTCTTCCAATTTATCAAGATCCTCTTGCAATTTTTCACAATCCTCTTGGGTTTTAACAACTTTAAATAGTTTTGTGTCATCTGCAAATTTGATAACCTCACTCGTTGTTCCACATTCCAGGTCATTTATGAATATGTCAAAAAGCAGCGGACCCAGCACAGATCCCTGGGGTACACCACTATTCACCTTTCTCCATTGGGAAAATTGGCCATTTAGCCCTACCCTCTGCTTTCTATCTTTTAACCAGTTCCTGATCCACAATAGTACACTGCCTCCTATCCCATGACTCTTTAGTTTTGCCAAAAGTCTCTGATGAGGGACCTTGTCAAAGGCTTTCTGAAAGTCCAGATACACAATATGAACGACTCACCTTTGTCCACCTGTTTATTCACTCCTTCAAAAAAATATAACAGATTAGGAAGACAAGATCTTCCTTATCTAAAGCCATGTTGGCTGTCTCCCATTAGGTTGTGACTATCTACATGCTGAGTAATTTTATTCTTTATGATGGTTTCTACCATTATTCCCGGTACTGACGTCAGGCTCACCGGTCTGTAGTTTCCCGGATCACCCCTGGAACCCTTTTTAAAAATTGGTGTTACATTGGCGATCCTCCAATCTTCAGGTATTAGAGATGATGATTTTAATTTTAATTACTGATAGCAGTTCTGCAATCTCATATTTCAGTTCTTTCAATACCCTTGGATGTATACCATCCGGCCCAGGTGATTTGCTACTCTTCAGTTTATCTTATAGTTGTAAGACATCTTCCTGATGTATCGATATTTCCTTCAATTCTTCCGCACCTTTAAATACCACTTCAGTCATGGGTAACATCCTTACATCTTCCTCAGTAAAGACCGAAGCAAAAGAATTCATTCAGTCTCTCCACTATAGCCTTGTCGCCTCTTAGTGCCCCTTTAACCCTTCTATCATCTAATGGACCAATTGACTCTCTCACAGGTTTTTTGCTACGAATGTACTTGAAAAGGTCTTTATTTCGCGTTTTTGCTTCCGCAGCAAGCTTCTTCTCAAATTCTCTCTTTGCCTGCCTTATCAATGCCTTGCATTTGACTTGCCAGTGCTTGTGCTGTTTCCAGGTTTCATCCTTTGGCTCTTTTTTCCATTTCCTGAAAGATGCTTTTTTGGCAACAACAGCCTCTCTGACCTCACCTTTAAACGATGCTACTGTGGATACCGGTACCGATGCCGATGCCAATACTGGTACCGATGTCGGAGTCGAGCCCCGACAGAGACAGAGCAGTCATCAGTGACAGTTCAATCGGTACCGAGGTAACTGAAAACCTCCGGCCGCTATCCTCGGTACCGAGCCACCGGTATCGATCGGTGTCAGTACCAAAGCGTATTGGTACCAAGTCTTCCAGAC
The DNA here is from genome assembly GCA_033557465.1 of Ichthyophis bannanicus. Taxonomy (NCBI): domain Eukaryota; kingdom Metazoa; phylum Chordata; class Amphibia; order Gymnophiona; family Ichthyophiidae; genus Ichthyophis; species Ichthyophis bannanicus. The sequence continues at coordinate 175,832 of JAWIIG010000091.1, forward strand.
TAGAGAGCGATTCCAAACTCGGCATCGATAAGCGAAGCATGGAAGGCACCGACCGTAAGGGTAATGAGGACATAGGCACCGACTTCGGTACCGTGTCAGATACCGGTGAATGAAGGTCAACCAGTGGCAACTCAATGGGACTCGAGAGAATTGAGAGTTGCGGATCCGAATCATCAGAACCGAGCCGTCGGTACCCAGTCCTCCAGACTGGAGATCGATTCCAGACTCAGCATCGAAGGAAGCGAGGCTATCGATGCAGGTCTGGACGGTATTGACGTCGGTGGTAGTATCGGTGCTGGTACCGATAATGGAAGGTCAGTCTGGAGTGTATCCACCGGTCCCGAAGGCACCGAGGACGCCAGATGACCATCCCTGGTGAGGAGTGTTTCATCCAACACCAGTGCCGATGTCGGGGTATCGGTACCGCTCGAAGCGGATGCCACCACCGGACACGGCTCAGGTATGTTCTGTGAGGGGTGAACCCCAGGAACAACCTGAAACCCCTGAAAGGCTTTGAGACCGAAGACTCCCGCCGGGGGTTTGAAGCCAGTAGGCCCTCGAGGGCAAGGCCGGAGCCGTCTACATGCTGTGCATGAGACCTACCACTCGAGGGCTGGCTAGTCTTAACAGACTGTTTGTGGGTTACCTGATCCTGTGTATCGAGGGAACCTCGATATTGAAGACCTCTTCTCACCAAACTGGTGTCAGGACCCAAACAGGTTAGACACCGACTTCGAGGGTCTAAAAAATAAAGTTGTACTGCCACAGTTTGAACATTTCTTGGAGAAAGTGGCTGGCGGTTCCATGAAGGAAAAAGAAGAGGCCTAAAAGGCCTAAGACACTATGAAGAAAAAATATTCCTTGAAAAAGGAAGATTTTACAAGAAAAGAAAGAAAAGAAAACACCAGCGGTACCGTTGGCGTCGGGAAGACAGCAGCGACCACAAGAAAACTAAAGAAATAAAAGTAGAATTTTCTGCGGTGAGAGGAGGACGTCCTGCTGGCTCCGCGGAAAACAAAAACTGAGGAGAGGCAGTTGGGAAAGGCGGGAAGGCAGCACCCAGGGATGCTTCCAAAAGCTCTTTGATTGGACGCTGGGAAGCGTTCCCGCGCAGACTCCGTCGGTACCGACGTACCCATATGTGAAGACTCATTCCTGCTTGTTCCTGGAGAATAGAAAGACTAGGGGACATGCAATGAAGCTACAGGTTAAACTATTTAAGACTAATAAAAGAAAATATTTTTTCACTCAACGTGTTATCAAACTCTGGAATTTGTTACCGGAGGATGTAGTAAAGGCTGTTAGTGTAGCTGGGTTTAAAAAAGGTTTGGACAAGTTCCTGGAGGAAAGGTCCATAAACCATTATTAAGAAGGGACCCAGGATATCAATGCTTGACAGAGTACAAGCACTGTGGAACCTGTGTCTTTTGGGGAAACTGCTAGGTATGTATAACCTAGATTGGCCACTGTTGGAAACAGGATACTGGGCTCGATGGACCTTGGTCTGACCCAGTATGGCATATCTTATTGTTCTTACCATTTCTTTTTTGTCTTTCATTTCTAGCATAGTAGATCATGTGATCATCTGATGCAAAGTGCCTGATGCCAGTCCATTTCAGTTCGTTGACACCCAACAGATCAAGTTGTAGACGTTGCATTTCATTCTTGACCACCTCCAACTTCCCTTGGTTCATGCTTCGTACGTTCCATGTTTCAAAGTGTAAGACATCTTTACAGCTCCTGACTCATTTCATGCGCAGCTACATCAGCAGTCAGACGTCCCAAGGGCTCTGATCCAACCACATCATAAATGCTGGCTTTACTCTGAAAAGTCTTCAGCTCTTCCCCAGTAGCTAGTTGAGTGCCTTCCGACCTGGGGGTCTCATCTTCCAGCACTATAGCACAATTTGTTTTTTTTAACTATCCATTGGGTTTTCATGGCAAGATACAGAAGTAGATTTCCAGGCCTTTCTTCCGTGCAGTTTAAGTTTGGTGTTGTTGCCGTTGTCACAGAAATGTGATCCTCCGCCGTCAACACTATCCCATTCTGCTGCTGCCCAGATGGGTGGTTTGTCTGGCACCTCAGCTGAGACCTGTCCATCTTGGGAGACCCTGCAAGTAGTTAAACTACCGATAGTTTAGCTCTCAGCATCACTGATGCACACAAACCCTCATAGCACGACAAGCTGCAAACCAAGTGAGGGAGTTAGAATATATAGCACTAAATGAGAGGTCAGACATGATTGCAATTTCAGAGACATGGTGGAAGGAGGATAACCAGTGGGACACTGTGATACCTGGATACAAACTATATCGTAATGATATAACTGATCAAATTGGTGGAGTGGTTGCACACTATGTTAGAGAGGGCATTGAGTCAGAAAGGATTAAAGTTTTGCAGGAAACAAAATTTGCTGTAGAATCTCTATGGATTGAAATTCCATGTATGAAGAGTAAGATGACGGCATTGGGGGTGTACTATCGACCGCCTGGCCAGAATGAACAAATGGATGATGAAATACTCAAAGAAATCAAGGAAGCTAACAAAAGTCACAGCAGAGTAATAATAATGGGTGATTTCAATTACCCCGGTATCGACTGGGTCACAGTGTCATGCCAGGACATGCTAGGGAGATAAAGTTTATAGATGAAATAAATGACTGCTTCTTGGAGCAGCTGGTTCGTGAACCGACTAGAGGGGAAGCCATACTGGACATAGTCCTTAGTGGAACACCAGATCTGTTGCAAGAAATAAGGGTGTTGGGACCACTTGGCAACAGTGATCATAGCATGATCGTGTTTGATTTAATTAGTGGAGGAGGGATAGTAAAGAAATCCACAGTACTACTTTTTAACTTTCGAAAGGGAGACTATGATAAAATGAGGAATATAGTTAAGAAAAAAACTAAAAGAAGCGGTTGTAAAGTTTAAAGACTTACATCAAGCTTGGGTGGTGTTTAAAAATACTATTCTGGAAGCCCAGACCAGCTGTATTCCACGTATGAAGAAAAGTGGAAGAAAGTTCAAAAAACCGCCAGCATGGTTTAAAGGTGAGGCCAGAGAGGCTGTTGCTGCCAAAAAAAGCATCTTTCAGGAAATGGAAAAAACAGCCAAATGATGAAAACTGGAAACAGCACAAGCACTGGCAAGTTAAATGAAAAGCATTGATAAGGCAGGCAAAGCGAGAATTTGAGAAGGAACTTGCTACGGAAGCAAAAACACGAAATAAAGACTTTTTCAAGTACATTTGTAGCAAAAGGCCTGTGAGAGAGTCAATTGGACCATTATATGAGAGAGAGGTGAAAGGGACATTAAGAGGAGACAAGGCTATAGCGGAGAGACTGAATGAATTCTTCTTTCGGTCTTTACTGAGGAAGATGTAGGGATGTTACCCAAGACTGACATGGTATTTAAAGGTGATACTGCAGAGGAATTGAGAGAAATATCACTACACTGAGAAGATGTATTACAACTGAAGAGATAAACTGAAGAGTAGCAAATCACCTGAACCGGATGGTATACATCCAAGAGTTTTGAAAGAACTGAAATATAAGATTGCAGACCTGCTATTAGTAATCTGTGAACTTTCATTTAAATCATCTGTAATACATTGGCGATCCTACAATCTTCAGGTAACGCCAATGTTTAAACAGGGTTCCAGGGGTGATCCGGAAAAATGCAGTCCGGTGAGCCTGACGTCAGTACCGGGGAAAATGGTAGAAACCATCATAAAGAACAAAATTACACAGCATGTAGATAGTCATGGCCTAATGGGAGAAAGTCAACATGGCTTTAGACAAGGAAGATCTTGTTTTACTAATCTGCTGCCCCCATACTTTGGAACACTATCCCATCAGAATTAAGATCCTTACCCAAAATCATGGAGTTTAGGAAAAAACTCAAAACAAACTTATTCACAATGCACTATGCATCCTTGACGAACTCACCTCCCACCTCACAGCTAGATAAAGGATAGTCATATTTCAGCCAATATAACTGTTCCAAAAAAGGATCGAACTACTAAAGCCCGAAAACAATGTATTCAAAGACTAATGAATAATAATTTAGCCTGTATATAGTTTAACTCTGTTACTCTGTACATAGTTCACAAATTGTTAAATGTAAGTTACAACTTGTTATCTGTAAAAACAGTTCTCTGTTTATTGTTGTTCCATGTAAACCGCACCTGATCAACGGAAGGAGCGGTATATAAAAAATCTGTAAATTAAATTAAATTAATTAAATTAATCTGATATGTTTTTTGAAGGTGTGAATAAACAGGCAGACAAAGGTGAGTCGGTTGATATAGTGTATCTGGACTTTCAGAAAGCCTTTGACAAGGTCCCTCATCAGGGACTTTTGGCAAAACTAAAAAGTCATGGGATAGGAGGCAGTGTACTATTGTGGATCAGGAACTGGTTTAAAGATAGAAAGCAGAGGGTAGGGCTAAATGGCCAATTTTCCCAATGGAAAAAGGTGAATAGTGGAGGTACCCCAGGGATCTGTACTGGGTCCGCTACTTTTTGACATATTCATAAATGACCTGGAAAAGGGAATAACTAGTGAGGTTATCAAATTTGCAGACGACACAAAACCGTTTAAAGTTGTTAAAACCCAAGAGGACTGTGGAAAACTGCAGGAGGATCTGGATAAATTGGAAGACTGGGCATCCAAATGGCAGATGAAATTTAATGTGGACAAGTGCAAAGTTATGCACCTAGGAAAGAACAACCCACACTATAGTTACATGATGCAAGGTTCCACATTGGGTACCACCACCCAGGAAAAAGATTTAGGAGTCATAGTGGATAACATGTTAAAACCCTCCACCCAGTGTGTAGCGGCGGCCAAGAAATCAAATAGAATGCTAGGTATCATAAGGAAAGGAATGGAAAATAAAACAAAGGATATTATAATGCCTCTGTATTGTTCCATGGTACGACCGCACCTTGAATATTGTGTGCAATTCTGGTCGCCGAATCTTAAAAAGGATATAGCGTTATTAGAAAAGGTACAGAGAAGAGCCACCAAAATGGTAAAGGGGAAGGAAGGCTACTCCTATGAAGAGAGGCTACAAAGGTTAGGGCTCTTCAACCTGGAAAAGAGACGGCTGAGGGAAGATATGATAGAGGTCTATAAATTAATGAATGGAGTGGAATGGGTAAACGTAGATCGATTGCTTAAGCTATCAGAATATAGAAAGACTAGGGGACATGTAATGAAGGTACAGGATAAACTATTTAAGACAAATAAGAGAAAATATTTTTTCACTCAACGTGTACGCAAACTCTGGAATTTGTTACCGGAGGATGTAGTAAAGGCTGTTAGTGTAGCTGGGTCTAAAAAAGGTTTGGACAAGTTCCTGGAGGAAACCATTATTAAAAAGGGACCCAGGATATCAATGCTTGACCCAATACAAGCACTGTGAAACCTGTCTCTCTTGGGGATACTGCTAGGTACGTATGACCTAGATTGGCCACTGTTGGAAACAGGATACTGGGCTTGATGGACAGTGGTCTGACCCAGTATGGCATATCTTATGTTCTTATGCTCTTATGTACTGACGATACCCATATGTGAAGACTACATTCCTGCTTGTTCCTGGAGATAACAAAATACCCTTGATGACACGATCCACACAGCCATGCCTTCATCTCCAGGATGTGAGCTTCTCTGTCTTGGCCTTTACCTATCTGCTTCACCCTCTGTCCCAGAGCCATGTAGTCACTTTTGATATGCTTAGAGTTTACACATGAACTTGCATTACACATGCCTCAACTGTTTGTTACTCTGATGTAAAATGTATGTGCCTCAGAGCAGGTAGAGCTACAGTGCATGTGACATGCATCACAGATACATTGTGGTACACTGTGGCTACAACACTGGAAAAGGTGAAACTAGAGTCTCATTTGACTGCCTTTTCTGTCCACAATGGTCTGTCATGCGTCACTGATTTACTTTGTGTGAGAGCGCCATGGAAACATGAGGTGCAAGATGGCTGAGACACTGACATATGAGCCTAGGGAGGTGTGGTATGTTGATGATGGCAGGGGACACTGGCACGGCTACATCATCACATATACCCATGGTGTATATAGTAGTCACATGGGATGTGTGTTAATGTTTATGTTTATCATCACTTGATATACCACCCTTTATGACATCAGGGTGGTGTACAATCCAAAAACATAAGGTAAGGGCAGAGGCCAGAGGAGAAAAAGAACTACAACTTATTTATTTATCTTATTTATTTAGCTGTATTTATATCCCGCTTTTCACCGGGTCAAAGCGGCGTTACATTAAGAGGTGGGGAAATTAATTATATGGGCGGGGCCATCACCGGGGAGGCAACATTGATGATTTTGACATAGGACGGACTTTGGACATGAGACAGACTTTGGACATGGACAGGTTAGTATAGCTTATGATCAGTGGTTCATGGTGGGCTAGATCAGGGGTTGGTGCGCTTTTCGGTGGTAGTCGTGTTGAAGTGTTCCTGGAAAAGGATGTTTTTTAGCTGTTTTCTGAAAGATGGCAGGTCTGCATTGTTTCTGAGACAGCTCGGTAGAGAATTCCATAAGGATGGAGCATAAAGTTCAAAGGCTCGGTTGCAGGTCCGTTGCGAGCATTTGGTTCTTTTGTGAGGGACGGTGAGGGAGTTGCTGGAGGCTTGTCTTATAGTTCTGCCGTGGGCTGGACGAGACAGTAGGGTGCGGAGCTGGGTATTCTGTGTTTGATGTATGGCTTTATGGGTGAGTAGGATGGCCTTGTATTTAGTCCTTGCTTCGAGGGGAAGTATGTAGAGGTCTTTCAGAATTGGGGTGATGTGGTCGGTTTTCTTTGCTCTTTGAATGATTCTTGCTGTTGTGTTCAATGCTGTTCGGAGGGGGTTGGTCTGTGTGGCTGGAAGTCCATGGTAGATTATGTTGCAATAGTCCAGATGTGGGAGTGTCGTGGCCTGCATTACTGTTCGGAAGTCTTGATGTTCAAGAAGGGGTCTGAGACGTTGTACTGTTCTTGCCTTGTGGAAAATAGTTCCGGAGGTTTTAGTGATTTGTTTTAAGGTGAGGGCTTGGTCGATAATAATGCCCAGGTATCTTATGTGTGGTTGTATTTGAATGCTTGTGGTTCCTATGTTGAGGTGTGTAGGTGGTGTGAAGTCTGGGTCTTTTGTCACTATGAGGGCTTCAGTTTTCTTTATGTTGATTGATAGGTTGTTTGCTTGTAGCCAGTCGGACACCGCGGAGAAGCATGCAGAGAGATGGGTGTTTGTTGGGTTTGTGGTCGTAATGGGGGCGTAGAGCATGGTATCGTCAGCATATATATGGAAGCTGATGTTGTGAGTGCGTATGACTGAGCAGAGTGGTTGAAGGTAAATGTTGAAGAGCATGGCTGAGAGTGTGGATCCTTGTGGTACTCCTTGGTGTTGCTGGAATGGGGGGGAGGTCAAGGTGCTGGTACGGATTAGTTGTTGCCTTATGACAGGAAAGAAAGGCTAATCAAGCACACAGACAAGATACAGGAGAAAAAGCCCCAAAACAACCCGGCACATATACAACCAGATCAGGCAGATATAACTGTAAGGTCAAAGGCAGCAGAAAAAAAGGTACGTTTTGAGTAGTGTAAAAGGGGGTGCTTGTTATGAAGGTACCACCGTCTTGGCAAGTATGTAAATCAACTGTCTTGCAAAGTATTGTGGTTATTGAAGTCCATTCACACAAAGCTTGCCTTTTTAAAATAATGAAGACTCTTGTAAGGCAAAATTTGAATTTATTTATGGGGTGATTATTCCACACACAGATATGCTTGGTAACACCATCCAGATAACTTCTCCAGAGTTTTTTCAACAGAAATAAGGCAACTGAAAAACTTATGCAAATTAAGTATCAAAGTCCTTTATGGAACAGAAAGGCTTCTTACAGCCACTGCTAATAAACTTCTTAGCAGTGCTGAGGGGAAAAAAATCAAAGAGGAAAACTTCTTGGTACAAAAACATAGCTCACTTTCTCCATACAGAAAATAACTTTTAAAACCCACGTGTGCACGGCTTGTGCTGGGCTCTCCTTTACCAACAGGTGACAATTAACTGCAATCAGTAGCTTGATTTCAGCACACGTGCAAACTTTCCAAGAAAGCTTTTTCTTTTCAACAAAACTTTATGGGAAGCCAATATTTAGAATGTTTCCTTTTGATGTTTTCTCTTATATTTAGGATTTTTCTAAAATAACAACCTACTCAAAGAACAGTCCATATAATCATCCTCTGTTTCAGATATTAAACCTTGTTCTTGAAATTGCATAGATTCAGTTTCTCCGTCTGGCTCAGATGGCTTTATTATTTTATTATTTTTTATTATTTTTATTATTTTATTATTTTTGAATTATCTTAAATCAATGTTACACTTCAATGTTCAAATGTTATCTTCTTACCGTTTTATGTAACTGCTAAACTATGCAGAGTTAATTGTTAAATGTAAACTGCTGCTGATCACTGGAAGGAGCGGTATAAAAATGTGGTCAAATAAATAAATAAATAAATAAATAAAATTTAGGAACTGACCTCTATACGGAGAGAAACTGTTTCCCTGCTGTTTGCACTGCTCAAAGCTAGAGAAATGTTCACAGTTCCTACCTGAATCCAGGCAAGCGTCAGGCTGCTTCTTCTGGTATTCTTCTGGTATGCAATAGAGCTTTTGTGTCCTGTCCTCCAGTTGGTATCTCTGGACCTCAGGATCTTTTCTCCAGACGTCCTCCAAGGGGTATTTGGGCTCCTTTTTTCCTTAGCTGCAACAAACCTCTTCCTAGGTGTTGCTTGAGGGTCCCTCGCTGTGGATTTACAGACCTCTGGCTTTCTCCAGTCCTCTGAAGATTCTTTCCACCAGGTATCTCTCCAGGCATACGTATTGCTCTGAGCTCCTTTCTTGGACCGTCTGCTTCCTTGTCCTTGTTCCTTCAGGTTCCGGTTGTTCTTCTTTCTGTTCCTCTGATTCCCCTTCTCTGTCTCCTTCTCCATCTGTCTTCCTGAAGATTCCCCTCTAGTTTTAAAGGGCTTAGATTGCAACTCCTCCCTTGCACTCTCTTCAGGTGTTTTGGATTAAGCTTTCTTCTAGAGGCTGTTTGATTAGGGATGACATAATGCTTTCTCTGATTACACATGTTTTTCCACTCTAGGGACTAGGGACTTTCTGCATACTGGTGCATTCTGGAACATGTAGTCTTTTAGGGAAACAAGCGGTCTTATTTCTATAACCTGCCAGCACAGGTCCCTTGATCAGAGTAAATTCTCCTCTTTTGTCATTATTCCCTGAGCTTTGATAAGCTTCCTTATCACAGTAGTGATTTGAATCTGATGTAATTCTGCTCTAGACAGAGTGGGGTGGGAAGGGAGTTCCATAGGACAGGACTGAGGAAAAAGAAGGCTGAATGGCGAGTGGACTGTAGGTGAGCACGGGACGGCGAGGGAAGATGCAGACTGTTTATATGGGTTGAACGAAGGCTATATATAGGGACATGAAAATGAAGGAGGTCTGCCAGATATTGTGTAGTATGACCGTACATGACCTGATGAACAGAAATGAGAACTTTATAATGGATGTGCAACCTGGTAGGTGTTGAATATATTCACCATTCTGTGTGATATCTGCAGTCATATGATCAGGATACCTGTTTGTTTGTGTTGGGCCATACCTGCATACGCATTGCAGCATGTCATAGCTGAAACACATCAGTTATGTTAGTATCTGTGCAGATGGTCATGTTGCGGCTTATGTGGAATGGTCATCCAATGTTCACTGTGCACAGCCTACTCATGGAGACTGACCAACTGAATGCTGGCTTGTAGCATGGCAGCTTGGCCTACATGTGGGAGGTGCAGTCTGCTTGTCAAATGCTAATGGGTGGGAGCAGTCAGACAGTCCATGTCAGGTTCACCTGGTGATACCCCAGATCTGTGGTGTTGTGTCATACATCTGCTACTGTGTAGTCTCCAGGACAGTCTTCTGCCATTGATGTGTGTGTGGCTGAACACACATGGGGCACCCATGGCAACCCATACATCTGTGTTCAGGGTGGCCATTGGTTTACACTGGCCAAACGTCACACACCATCAGCCTGGCATTTCCTTCCAAGGTGGTGTACAGATATTAGTGTGTTAGGTGGAGACATGTGAACATATATCATCACATGCACAGTGTAATGCAAGATTTTGCATTGCAGGGGCCATGCGTGTGTCACATGCCTTCATAGTGAGCTATATGTGTTGTTACTGTGACCTTACTACTGCACCTGACACCTTCCATGTGTCTCTATCTATCTGCATATGACAAGCGCACCACAGTAGGACCAGCCATGTTGTGAGGCCATATGATCCTGGTGTGTGGTGCCCATCTGATTGTGTCGTTTTGCACATGTGATACTTTCAAGTTGTCATCGACAGATTTTGCATTGATGATGCCTCATGTGTCTCTGTGATCACAGACCTCTTTCTGCTTTCTTCAGACAGATGCACAAGCTTCAACGTCCCAGGCAACTTACAATTGGCAACACACAGAGGATGCTGCTGTGGCTGCTGAGCCCATAGCAATAGGCCTGGAGGAGGCATTACTTGCTGCAATGCTGTCTTGGCCCAGACACTGAGGAGGAAATAGGGAACATCCCGGATCAGCCATATGATTGCCTGGAGAATATGGGTGTGAAAGTGGGTGTGCCCAACACCACCATGGTGAAGGAGGTGCCTAATGCTGTGTCCACAGGCAGCAGCATGGTGCAGCACCGTGACACCAGGTATGCTGCCTGCAGCCCCATCAACCTACCTGCATCTGAAACCACCAGCAGCAGCATGGTGCTGCACCATGCTACTAGAGATGCTGCATGCAGCCCCATCCACCTGTCTCCATCATATGCAGAACCCCTGGCTGTAGCTGGTGCGGGGATGGCCTCCAGACTCTCTCCAACTTGTCAGGGTTTGAGATGTGGCAACCTGCGCTGGCAGCCACTGTCACAGCCACAACACACAGTGATTTTAAGATGTAGACCCCGTACATGTTGTGACTGTGGCAATGGCTGCGACCCCGTACATGTTGTGACTGTGGCAATGGCTGCCGTGGTTGAGGCGCAGCGCCGCATCTCCAAAATTGCGGAGAATCTGGATGCTAATGTGGCACAACTTAATCACAGGCTGGACAGGAGTGACTCATCCTCTCCAGACACTCTGACACCCACCCATGTTGATCCCTTGCCATCACCATGAAGGATGCATACCCACCTTCCCTCTACTTTGCTGCAGCCAGGGGTACACAGTCGTACATGTTGATAACCACAAATGTCTGCAAGTTAGGCACTGACCACACAACATATATTGTACCTGGGGATGGCCTGCAACTGTTTGTGGTATGACAGCACACCAGCCACAAGTTGTACACTGATTGTGGTAGAAGCCCCAAGTCAATGCACACATCAAGGGCTGATTACCTCATGTACAGCTATTTGTAGATATCACCTTGTGCGACTGGTCCCCCACCTGGCCCCCAATGGTACCCACACCACAGCAATTCGTTGCTGTATATGCTATGTGTCTGTATAGTTTGCATTTTGTCATGTTGACAAACCTTATGCATAATTCTGTGTGTTTACATGTGCATACTCTTTTTTTTTTGGTGTGAGAATAATCACAGTATTTATTTTGTGCCAAATGTTTATATAGTTTTGCAATAATGACATATTTTTTGAAAATAATGACTTGTGTATTTATTTCATAGGCTTCCAGTGTCACACATAGATTTTGCATCATGCGTACAGATGCTAGAGTGGAGACAATGACATGCATGTTGCATATGTGGGATGATTGATATGGGATGGTGCGACAGCCTTAGAGCATATTCTGCACCACATGCATCCACATAATTTATGTCTCTCACACATGACAGTTATGGGCGTATTGACAGGACCAGAGGCACCTCCACCAGAGTCACTTGGATAACTGTGTTGTTAATATTGTCCATAGTGTTCTAGTCCATTTCTCTTTTCCCTTACTGCTATAGGGGTAGATTTAGGGGTATTAGAGGCTATGGACAGGTTGTCCAGTGAGGGGGTGACAGGTAATATATAGGCAGCAGCCATGCCCCATAGTGCGGCCAACACATTTGGCCACTGCTGTAATCTGTGCACAATATCTGGTGGCCCACACAAATGCTGTGCTCTGCTGTGTGTGTGTCAGGCATCTTAGGGACCCTTGCTGTGACACTCTCATACAGCGACCATGCACATATGTGGTGGGTGATATGATAGATGAGTCTCCTGGGACACAGGTGACCATGGTTCAATTCCAACATGTGTCCATTACCAGCATTGTCTGCCTACATGACTGTACAGTACCTGTGAGTGCAGGGGCCGTGAATCATGATGTAACCATGACCCTATTTATTTGCATAGATGTAAGATCTGTGGGTTGCAATCATGCCTCACTGACAGACACTATCTCTGGCTGATCTGTGGGACTTTCTAAGGTGTTTGTGATGTAACTTCAGTCAATGGACACACGGACATTGATTAAAATTTGCACCCCTCACTGTGGCAGCACGTGTTTTCCAGCATCACATATACAGTCAAACCTCGGTTTTTGTATGCCCTAGTTTTCGTACGATTCGGTTTTCGTTGACTTTTTTCGTCAAGATTTTGTCCCGGTTTTCGTACAGTTGAAAATGGAGCACCATCATGTGGCCAGAAGTGGGATTTTCTTTATTTTGATTCTCTTGCTGATTGACTAAGAACATAAGATATGCCATACTGGGTCAGACCAAGGTCCATCAAGCCCAGTAACCTGTTTCCAACAGTGGCCAATCTAGGTCATACGTACCTAGCAGTATCCTCAAAAGACACAGGTTCCACAATGCTTGTATTGGGTCAACATTGATATCCTGGGTCCCTTTTTAATAATGATTTATGGACCTTTCCTCCAGGAACATGTCCAAACCTTTTTTAAACCCAGCTACACTAACAGCTCTTACTACATCCTCCGGTAACAAATTCCAGAGTTTGATTACACGTTGAGTGAAAAAATATTTTCTCTTATTTGTCTTAAACAGTTTACCCTGTAGCTTCATTATATGTCCCCTAGTCTTTCTATATTCTGATAGCGTAAACAACCGATCTATGTTTACCCGTTCCACTCCATTCATTAATTTATAGACCTCTATCATATCTCCCCTCAGCCGTCTCTTTTCCAGGTTGAAGAGCCCTAACCTTTGTAGCCTCTCTTCATAGGAGTAGCCTTCCATCCTCTTTACCATTTTGGTGGCTCTTCTTTGTACCTTTTCTAATAACGCTAAACCCTTTTTAAGATACGGCAACCAGAACTGCACACAATATTCAAGGTGCGGTCATACCATGGAACGATACAGAGGCTTTATAATATCCTTTGTTTTATTTTCCATTCCTTTCCTTATGATGCTTAGCATTCTATTTGCTTTCTTGGCCGCTGCTGCACACTGGGCGGAGGGTTTTAACATGTTATCCACGATAACTCCTAAATCTTTTACCTGGGTGGTGGTTCCCAATGTGGAACCTTGCATCGCGTAACCATAGTGTGGGTTGTTCTTTCCTAGGTGCATAACTTTGCACTTGTCCACATTAAATTTCATCTGCCATTTGGATGCCCAGTCTTCCCATTTATCCAGATCCTCCGGCAGTTTTCCACAGTCCTCTTGGGTTTTAACAAATTTAAACAGGTTTCTGTCGTCTGTAAATTTGATAACACAAATACCCGCACTACACACCACACACTGTAAATATACATTTGTAAAAAAGTTTGATGTTTTGTTCTGCTTTAATACCCACTAAGTTAAATTTTATTGTTCAATGTAAATAGTTAGTTTCTATTGTTCTATGTAAAGAATGTATACAAATGTGTACAAGACTGTTAACCTGTTATATGTAAACCGCCCTTGATCTCTGGAAGAGGCGGTATAAAAGAAATAGTTAAATAAATAAATAAAATAAATAACCTCACTAGTTATTCCCTTTTCCAGGTCATTTATGAATATGTCAAAAAGTAGCGAACCCAGTACAGATCGCTGGGGTATTCCACTATTCACCTTTTTCCATTGGGAAAATTGGCCATTTAGCCCTACCCTCTGCTTTCTATTTTTTAACCAGTTCCCGATCCACAATAGTACACTGCCTCCTATCCCATGACTTTTTAGTTTTGCTAAAAGTCTCTGATGAGGGACTTTGTCAAAGGCTTTCTGAAAGTCCTGATACACTATATCAACCGACTCACTTTTATTCACACCTTCAAAAAAACATATCAGATTAGTAAGACAAGATCTTCCTTGTCTAAAGCCATGTTGGCTGTCTCCCATTAGGCCATGACTATCTACATGCTGTGTAATTTTGTACTTTATGATGGTTTCTACCATTTTCCCCGGTAGTGACGTCAGGCTCACCGGTCTGTAATTTCCTGGATCACCCCTGGAACCCTTATTAAAAATTGGCGTTACATTGGCGACCCTCCAATCTTCAGGTATTACAGATGATTTTAATGAACGTTCACAGATTACTAATAGCAGGTCTGCAATCTCATATTTCAGTTCTTTCAACACTCTTGGATGTATACCATCCAGTCCAGGTGATTTGCTACTATTCAGTTTATCAAATAGTTGTAATACATCTTCCCGGTGTAGCGATATTTCTCTCAATTCCTCTGCAGTATCACCTTTAAATACCACTTCAGTCTTGGGTAACATCTGTCTTCCATATGCCAACAAGAGTCTTCAATAAAGGTAAACGTGATATTAAATGTTCATTTATCCATTTCATTAGTCATTTGTATTTATTTCTCATTGTTTTCTGTATGTAAAAATATAGTTATCTATAAAATGTATTTATTGTTAATATTTTTGGGTGTCTGGAACAGATTAATTGGATTTACATTATTTCTTATGGGAAGTATTGCTTCAGTTTTCATACATTCGGTTTTAGTCAGACTTTTTCGAACAGATTAATCACGAAAACCGAGGTTCCACTTTATACGCACTGAACTATCCCATACCACTCTACCAATGTCCAACTTGCAACCTATGTGTACATTTCATGCAGGAATTTACAGCACCTTTCGTGGTACCCCATTGTATGGAGGATGGTCTAGTCGATTAGCATAATGGTTCCAGTACTGTCTGCGTACACAACAGACCACAGTTCTGTCCCCATAGATTCTTCCGCCATGTCTTCTACACTCACCTGCATAAACATTTTGAGGAAGTCCCTGATCTGCACTGATGTGTGTACCCTTTTCGGATGCATTTATAGTAGATTCCTGCCTTGATCATTGCTATTATGCCTGTCTGACAGGCACACTGTTGTGTATGTGCTGTAGGTCTACCTCAACCTATTGGTGATCTGACTCCAAAGGATATGTGACTGATAGAGTGTGCATAAATTAGGATTTTGCCCAAAACACAGACAGCAGATCTTTGCCTAGATCAAAAATGTGGTGGACTTGCATCCACAGCGTAGTGGAGTTCTGATGTTCTGAGACCTATGCAGGAACATACCATGACTTTACAGTATGACTATGATCTGCTGTGGCCTGTAGTGTGGAAGCATAGCATACTAGTAACAGCACTGTCTGTGAACACAGCTGACCACATTTCATATCTAACATGCTTAACTCAGAGTGTTATGTAACATTTGCCACAATTTTTGCAGCCACACTTCTTGTTCAGCATGTACGGATATAGAAACTGCACTATGTATTTCTGAATATGTGTACCAAACATATCGTTATCATGCATATCTGACAAGACAATGTTTTTGCCTCTGTTGCATGACACTGCAGGGAGTCATAGAATTTGACACAGAAGATGTATAGAACACATGGTAGACATTGTGGGGGGCTATTACAAACCATAAATACATCGTTTTGACATGACCGTAAATGTGTCTGCTGGCACAAACCATATTCCGGACATATCACACCATGCATGTTTAGGCCCCTTGCACAAGAATAACTGGACATCTGTGGTGATGGGCAGATCGGGGGCATGGCCAGCCATGGAGACATACAGAGCATATTCAGCACCCTCACGTGTACGTACATGCAGATCTACACATTCTATCTGCAGAAACATGGAATAGGAATTTGACTTGTAGAACTATTCTGCTCTCCTATGCACTGCATCCCATCTAGCAGAATGGATGTGCCAAATATGTTGTGCACCTTATTTATTTATTTACATTCTCTTATATACCGTGCTATTCTGCATCAGTGCAGTTTACATTGAACAAACTGAAATTAAATTGAACAGGGCATAATAACTTGGAGATAACTATTTTACAGGGAACATGGGCTATGGAGGGTTAAGTGACTTGCCCAAGACCACAAGGAGCACCTGTGGGACTAGAAACCCCAGTCCTTCCGGCCCAAGGTTGCTGTCCTCTAGTGGGATTTGAACCCCCAGACCTTCTGGCCTGAAGTACCTTGCCCCAACCACTAGGCCACTCCTCCACTCCAAACCTCCACACCTGTACCTGCAGTCTGACAAAACTCATGTCATAGTTATACAGGTCAGACGGCAGAGGGGAGTGATGGTGGTAAGGTTGGGGAGGTCACCACTAATGTGATAACAGGGGCAGCAATACTGTAGATCCTAGCTCTGCTGATGGTTGCTGGCTGTGCTACAAGAGCACAGCTTTGGTTCACAACAAGTCCTATTTTAGGCCACATGCCATCATGGTGTACCAGCTGCTGTTGACAGATGCAGAGCAGCATGTAGGAAGGTATATGTGTTACAGCCCATAGGTGAGAGCTTATGGGAAGGGGTTGGGGTGTGTGGGTCATACGTTACACAGAGGGATCTGGCATGCCAAGGGCAGACAGACTGCACCACTCTGGAAATCGTTACTGGAGAATGTAGTAAAAGTGGTTAGTGTAGGTGGGTTTAAAAAAGGTTTGGACAAGTTCATGGCCCATAAACCATTATTAAAGGGGTCCGGGATATCCACTGCTTGCCCAATACAAGCATTGTGGAACCTGTGTATTTTGGGGAAACTGCTAAGTACTTGTGACCTAGATTGGTCACTGTTGAAAACAGGATACTGGGCTTGATAGACCTTGGTCTGACCCAGTATGGCATATCTTATGTTCTTAAGAGGCATGGACTGGGCCTATACGCATTGGCCTGCAGTACTGTGCATCATGTGTGTCACATCAGAGTTTGTTACTGGTTCCATGGCCATGATGAGGGTGCATACCTAGCACTGACAGGCATGTTGGCAGTGCTGACAATGCATGTCTCAGTGGGGCAGGTTTGTACTGCCACTTACAATTTGCTGCACAGTATGACTCAACATACATGTGTATATGTTCAGTATTGTATGTGTAATTGGCTGTGCCACCAAATCCACTCTGCAAGCTGGGCAGGCAGATACACAATCTACTCCTTTGTGTACAGTGAGGTAGCCAGCAGCAGCAGAGTTATTTCCAAAAGTCGAAAACAAAGACGGCAACTTTTGGAGATACTGCCTCTGCCACTGGCCGTCTCCTGAGTGGGTGCTGCATACACTGATGGGGGGTAGTGGTGGCCGTCTCCCCCTCCTGAGGTGGGATCTGCGTACACTGATGGGGGCAGCGGTGGCTGTGGAGGTATGGGGCAGTAGGGCCAGGGATTCTGCCAAATGCAGCAAACACGGTTGTCTGCGGCCTGCATATTGGGGTGCAATTGGCTTACCATGTGTGGTTCGGGCCATGTAGGCTCTGTTTCCTCGGTTCGCAATCTTGGGGTTGTCTGACTCCTCTCTCCTCCACACACATTCATCTAATAGCTAAGACCTGCCATTTCTTTCTCTATAACATCAACAACATCCGCCCATTCCTTTCTGAACACACTACTACGACGCTTATCCACTCCTTAATCACCTCCCGTCTTGACTACTGCAACCTACTCCTTGCTGGTCTCCCCTTGAATCATCTCTCTCCTCTTCAATCTGTTCAAAACTCTGCTGCGCGGCTAATCTTCCGCCAACCTCGTCATGCCCATATTACCCCTCTTCTCAAGTCAATTCATTGGCTCCCTATCCGTTTCCGCATCCAGTTCAAACTTCTCCTGCTGACCTATAAATGCATTCACTCTGCAGCTCCTCACTACCTTTTCTCTCTCCTTACACCCCCCCCTCCCTCAGGAACTCCGCTATTCTGGCAAACTGCTTCTATCTGTGCCCTTCTCTTCTATTGCTAACTCCAGACTTCGCCCCCTTTCACCTTACTGCACCTTACGGCTGGAACAAACTACCTGTGTCTGCACGCCAGGCACCTTCTCTGACCCTTTTCAAATCCAGACTGAAAACTCACCTCTTTGCTGCTGCTTTTGGATCGTGACTCACCTGATCTCCTTGTTTCTTTACCTTTCCCCCTTGTTTTATCCCTGTCTACACCTTCTGTGTTGTCTGTCTTGACTAGATTGTAAGCTCTGATGAGCAGGGACTGTCTCTTATAAGTCTGTGCAGCGCAGCGTATGACTTGTAGCGCTATACAAATGCTCAGTAGTAGTAGTAGTAGTCTATGGTATATATTGCATCAGCTGTCATTTCTCATTGGTATTTATGTCTGGGGGCTTCAGGGATGCTTGTTTTCCAAAGGTGCCAGGCCTGTGGGGGGTAACATCATGTACATGCAGATGTTAAGAGTACAGTGCCCTCTGAGACATCAAAGCCATTTCCCTCATCTTTATTTATTTATTAGTGCTTATTTACTGCTTTTCATGAATCAAAGCAGTTTACAGAGAACTCAAGGATTGAACATTAAACAAAAAATATATGTAACATCTTAACATGGAGTAAAAGGGGAAAAGGGACGAATTAACTTAAATCAGCAACAGCTGATTTAAGTAATAACTATGTAAAGAGAACTAAACATATATATAAATTAGTTACAATGAATTTGAAAGCATCTTGAAAAGTATGAGGACTGTAGTTTTACATGTAGAATTGTCACTAGGTAACTGGTTCACCAAAGTGCTCCTTGAACAGGAATGTTTTTAGCAGTTTACAGAAGGCTTTAGGATCCTTAGTGTTTCTTATGACTGAAGGAAGTGAGTTCTGTTTGGAGGGATTTGAATACAGTGTGGAGTGTTTTGAATTGTATTCTGCTCTCAATTGGTAGCCAGTGTAGCTGCTTTAATATTGAGTTAATGTGCTCTTTGATAGAGCATCTGAGGCAGAGAGACAGCTGTGCTGGGCGTACATCTGCACACAGCGCAGTTATGTGTTTGCTGGACACATGCAGGTTCGTTAAGACGACACTGTGTATTAGTTGTGCTGGTCTGGGTTTTCAAGGTGTCTGTTGGTCCTGCACATCTTCCAGAGAATGACCCCATATGTGAATACTGACATTTCACTGTGACTTCCTATCTTGGACTACAGGACATATATCTCACAAATACATCCTTGGAAACAGGAAAGGTTCCTCAGGACTGGAGAATGGCTGATGTTGTACCTCTACACAAAAAGTGATGACAGGGAAGAAGTGTCAAACTACAGGCCCGTGAGTCTTACCTCGGTGGCGGGAAAAGTAATGGAGGCGCTCCTGAAAGAGCGAATAGTGAACTTTCTCAAAACTAACAGGTTACAAGATCCGAGGCAACATGGTTTTACCGAAGGACGATCTTGCCAAAGAAATCTGATTGAGTTCTTTGACTGGGTGATCAAGGAACTAGATCAGGGGCATGCAATGGATGTCATCTACCTGGATTTCAGAAAAGCCTTTGATCCTCATAGGAGGCTTGTCAATAAACTCAGTAGCTTGGGTATGGGTCCCAAGATGGTAAACTGGATCAGAAATTGGTTGACTGACAGATGACAGAAGGTGATGGTACATAGAGCTCACTCGGATGAGAGGAAGGTGATTAGCGGGGTGCCCCAGGGTTCTGTCCTGGGCCTGGCACTGTTCAAAGTATTTGTGAGTAATATTGCTGAAGGACTGAATGGAAAAGTCTGTCTTTTTGCAGATGACACAAAAATTTGCAACAGAGTGGACTCCCCCAAGGGAGTGGTTAACATGAGGAAAGATCTACAAAAGCTGGAAGACTGGTCTAATGCTTGGCAACTATGATTTAATGCGAAAAAGTGCAGTGTCATGAACTTGGGTAGCAGAAATCCAAGGGAAATGTACACGATAGGGAGGCGAGAGGTTGGTATGCACGGTTCAGGAGAAAGACCTTGGTGTGATTATCTCTGATGATCTCAAGGTGGCAAAACAGTGCGACAAGGTGGTGGCAAAAGCCAGGAGGATGTTGGGCTGCATACAAAGAGGGATTACCAGCAGAAAGGAAGAGGTATTTATGCCACTGTACAAGTCACTGGTGAGGCCTCACTTGGAATACTGTGTTCAGTTCTGGAGACCATATCTTGCAAAAGATGTAAAAGACTGGAAACGGTTCAGAGGAAGGCGACCAAAATGATTTGGAGCCTGCATCAGAAGCCTTATGAGAAGAGACTTGAAGACCTAAATATGTACACTTTGGAGGAGAGGAAGGACAGGGGAGATATGATTCAGACCTTTAAATACTTAAAGAGAAATGATGAACAAACCAACCTCTTCCAAAGACGGGAAAGCTGGAAAACTAGAGGGCATAACATGAAGCTGCAAGGTGGTAAATTGAAAGGCAATGTCAGGAAATATTTCTTCACTGAAAGGGTGGTGGATGCTTGGAATGCCCTCCCGATGGAAGTTGTGGGGGCAAACATGGTGACGGAATTCAAAACGGCATGGGACAAACACAGTGGATCCCTTTACAGAAACAGTATAAAAAACAAATAACCGGTATCATCTAACTTCTGTAGCATCTAACTTCTGAACCATCTAACGTCTCAAATAGGGCTGTCCTACATGGAGTGGTGGGTTCACCCCTAAACAAAGACATGGGGAGGGGTGGCCAGCACAGAGCGAAAGGTGCACCTACTCTTGCCATCTTGCTGGGCAGACTAGATGTACCATGCTGGTCTTTATCTGCCGTCTGTTACTATGTTACATGCACATGCCACTCCTTGCATGCTCATCTCATGCAATCCTCATCCATCATTACCTGACCCATATGGTGCATATGGGAACATGATGCCCTTTTCCTTCATACAACTGTGTCAGGTCGAGTATCTTGCAGTAGCACATGCTGAGGCAGCAGTCCCACCCACAACAGTGGTATTTGATGTTGGCTATGGCACAGCTTATTTGGCATCCCACGCACACACCAACAGGATTTGTGCAGTCAGGTCTCATACTTCCAGGCCACACAAACATGGCCTATTCTCTGCGGCCACCATCCATGCCACCAGTCTGCACTCACAATATATCTATTATGTGCAATCATTTATTTGCCAGTCAGCTGGTACACCATGGCCATCACCAGGATATTTGTGACAGCTTGTGAAACCATAGACAACTAACCTATGACACCACTGATGCATAACACCACTCATGGGCATTTGAAATGTTGCTTATCACATCAGACACATGCTGTATCCACACAGACACGGTTCTGGCCTTTCCGCAGCCACGCACTGATAGTACTGCTGATGACTTGGGCACTCCTCATGATGCACTTATGTTAAGTCCAACTTCATCATCCAACCTATTGACTGCAACATGGAATGGACACATCTCTCAGATCCCTTACTTCACACATCTCCTTCCATCCATCACATTTACAGAGAGCCTATGTAAATGTCTGCAATGTAATGCATTGACAGGGGAGCTCCTGACAGTGATAGTAGTGCTCCATTAGCAGCAACAGCATGGTGCCCACATATGATAGGGCACTATGTTGATGATGCAAATGGGCCATCGAAGGTTGCTGGTGCACAGGGCAGACCAGGCAACTGCCCAGGTGGCACATAAGATCATAAGATTGGCCAATCTGAGTCACAGGTACCTAGCAGTTTCACCACAAGACACACACGTTCCACAATGCCTGTAGTGGGGCATGTAGTGCATTTTCTGGGTCCCCTTGCATAATGGTTTATAGACCATTCCTCCAGGAACCTGTCCAAACCATCTTTAAACCCAGCTACACATACAGCTTTTACTACATCCTCCGGTAATGGATTCCAGTGTTTGGTTAAGCATTGCGTGTGAAACTATTTTCTCTTATATGTCTTACACTGTCACCTCATTGCATGTCCCCTAGTCTTCCCACATTTGGATGGCATATACAATCAATCTATGTTTACATGTTCTAATCCATTCATTAATTTCTACACCACGATCATATCTCCACTCAGACATCTCTTCTTCATGTAGACGGGACTTTGAAGCTTCAGCTTATAATGGTATCCTTCCATCCGTAGTACCATTTGTGATGTCCAGAATAATCCTACATTGACAGTGGCAGCACACTGACAAACTGCTGCTGCAGAAAGGTGATGTGCCATATGGGGCAGTCCAGGTAACCTGGCACCCTGGGTACAGACCCCAGCTAGCCACCCCCACTGCCGCTGAACCCAGCTGTGGAAGAGGTGGCCGATAGCACCAGAGCTCTAGTGTTCCTATTAGCTGCAAGATGCAGGCGCCTGGGGAACCACCACAGCAGTGCCTGTCTTTCCTCCACATGAGATGTATCGGTGGCAGGCGATGCTGGGGGCTCTGCAGAGGCAGATGGTTGGGGAAGGCTGTGTGGGTTTGCATGTGTGTCTCTGCCCACCCCCCCAACCAGATCTTGCTCCCTACGCACACACCAGGCCCACACGTTGGACAGGCTGGGACTGCACACTACCACCACTGACAGCATGCAGGCAAGTCAGCATGGTGTGGGGATGTTGGTGGTGGAGGCAGCAGCACATGCCTGCAGCAGACCAGAGCCATGCCCTGGCCCTGTGTGCCGTGTGCACTGCGACACAGGGCAAGGTTTGTCTAATGTGAAACATGACAGCTCCAAGGACTGTTGTATCCATTGGCAGAACTGTGGCTTAATACACACAGTCAATGTGTATATGAGTGGAGAGCCACAGGTTCAATTCCCGGATGTGGATCATGGCTTTAGACAAGGAAGATCTTGTCTTACTAATCTGTTATATTTTTTTGAAGGAGTGAATAATCAGGTGGACAAAGGTGAGTCGGTTGATATTGTGTATCTGGACTTTCAGAAAGCCTTTGACAAGGTCCCTCATCAGAGACTTTTGGCAAAACTAAAAAGTCATGGGATAGGAGGCAGTGCACTATTGTGATCAGGAACTGGTTAAAAGATAGAAAGCTGAGGATAGGGCTAAATGGCCAATTTTCCCAATGGAGAAAGGTTGAATAGTGGTGTGTACCCCAGGGATCTGTGCAGGGTCTGCTGCTTTTTAACATAATCATAAAAGACCTGGAAAGTGGAATAACGAGAGAGGTTATCAAATTTGCAGATGACACAAAACTATTTAAAGTTGTTAAAACCCAAGAGGATTGTGGAAAATTGCAAGAGGATCTTGATAAATTGGAAGACTGGGCATCAAAATGGCAGATGAAATTTAATGTGGACAAGTGCAAGGTTATGCACCTAGGGAAGAACAACCCAAACTATTTAGGAAAATGATTTAGGCGTCATTGTGGATAACATGTTAAAACCCTCGGCCCAGTGTGCAGCGGCGGCAAAGAGAGCAAATAGAATGCTAGGTATCATAAGGAAAGGAATGGAAAATAAAACAAAAGATATTATAATGCCTCTATATCTTTCCATGGTCAGACCGCACCTTGAATATTGTGTGCAATTCTGGTCGCCGTATCTTAAAAAGGATATAGCGATTTTAGAAAAGGTTCAGAGAAGAGCCACCAAAATGGTAAAGGGGATGGAAGGATACTCCTATGAAGAAAGGCTAAAAAGGTTAGGGCTCTTTAACCTGGAAAAGAGACGGCTGAGGAGTGATATGATAGAAGTCTATAAATTAATGAACGGCGTGGAACGGGTAAACGTAGATCGATTGTTTACCTTATCAGAATATAGAAAGACTAGGGGACATGCAATGAAGCTACAGGGTAAACTATTTAAGACTAATAAAGAAAATATTTTTTCACTCAACGTGTAATCAACTCTGGAATTTGTTACCGGAGGATGTAGTAAAGGCTGGTAGTGTAGCTGGGTTTAAAAAAGGTTTGGACAAGTTCCTAGAGGTCCATAAACATTATTAAGAAGGGACCCAGGATATCAATGCTTGAACCAATACAAGCATTGTGGAACCTGTGTCTCTTGGGGAAACTTCTAGGTACGTATGACCTAGATTGGCCACTGTTGGAAACAGAATTACTGGGCTGATGGACCCTTGGTCTGACCCAGTATGGCATATCTTATGATCTTATGTATTACATGTCCCTGTGTCTAAACTTCAGCCTAGAGTGCAGGAACAGCACCAGCATGTGCAAACCGCAAAGAAAATGACATGTGCAACCCCAAAGAAAATGCCAAACACCCATCAGCCACACAGGCTATCCACAGTTGGATGGAGAGGCAGGCTGGGAGCACCTGAACACTGAGTGGGCGCTAATAACGGAAATTAATGTCAGGGCATGCTACTAGCACCTGCATAATGAGCACATGTTAACAATGTTTGAGCCGATATGGAGACCAATGCAGCAGGCAGGAATGCCAACCATCCCCACTTTTGCACATCACAGCAATGTGAGTGTGTGTGTGTGGTCTCTCTATTGTTATGTGGCTTTCTGCATTTTACTGTGCTCACATTTCCTAAGCTGTTCCCAGCTTTAGTATGCAAATGTACATGACAATGTGCAGAGGGTTGTGGGTTATGGCTTGGAATAGAGCGGATTGGCCTGGATGTTTCTGCCTCGGCAGTAGGGTCAATGGCCAAGACTTTGTTGTGCCCCATCTGCCATGTGCATAGCCTGGGTGGCCACAACATGTAATGCTGAGAGGGCATTCTCACTCTGACCGAGCAGTAACCATGGCACAGCTGTGTATCCTTATAGTGCTATATACTGTCTGACTCCAGTGATGTGGGTGCAATTTCTGCCTGGGGAGCCCAATCATGAGTCACAGGCTGGGTGGTCCATGCCGTTTATCCCAAGCCAGGGTACTCTGTGCACATGCATTTTGTGCTGACCAGCGGCCCCAGTTGGTATGGGGCATGGCTGAAACAGCCCAGTGGTGCGCAGCAGGTGCAGTCGGAGCTTGCTGCTGGTGGATTTTAGTCCTCAATAGTTGGGACAAGCAGTTGTTGTGGTCATGGCAGGACCAGCAAGACAATAGCAGTAGTCTGACACCAACCTAGAAGCACCCACTATATTGGCATCCATGGCATCAGCTTGTTTCACACTGGGGACTAACATGCACTGTTCTGGGAGGGTCCCTGTTCAATAGGGCCTAGACACAGGGCCAAGATGTGACTGACAATACAGCATGCTACAGTTGTGCAGGAAACAAGATGACTAGCATAACACACTGCAGACAGTACCTGCCACACACTGGCAATGATGTGGAACTGCAGCACGGCCACATAGGCCATCTCTAGCAGTGCAAGTTCTAGGGACCAGGTGCTGGACCCCCATCCTTTACCCTCAGGGTGACTGCTAAAACTGCTCAGAAGCACGGTTTGTAACTTTTATGTGCATGTTACACCCACAATCAGTGTGTCTTACTGAGCGGATGTGATGGATCAGTGCATTCTTCATTTGGTGATCAGCTGCCAAACTGCTGTTGCACCTGTGCAGTGCCTCATGGGTACTGGAGGGGCTAGCTTATACCAGCACACACTGCTGTGTGTGCTGGTATAAGCTAGCCCCTGCAGGATCTCTGAATCCAGACATTGCTTTATAGGGAGATGTGGACGATATAGCTTACTGGTTACTGCAATGTCTTCATATGTAGGGGACAGGGGTTGATTCCCACTTGGTCATTTTGGGCCTGTGTGCTAATCAGCCCATTTTCCTGCCTTTAACTGTGCTGGCTCTACTATGACTTTCAGACGCGCATCCTTGGAGGTGGTTCTGCAGGCTGGCCACATGCGATTTCACGTCCGGGGCGGGGGGGGGGGGGGGGGCAAGGGTTACCCTCTAGCAGCCACGCTGTCAGTGCGGAAGCCCAGGTTGGGGTGCAGGGGAGTCTCTTCCTCTTGAGATAGGAGTCCTGGGCTGTGCCCAAGGGGATGGGGGCCTCTGCCCACCAACTGCAGAAGCAGCAGTAATCACCGTTTCCTGTGTCACCGAGGAGCTATCAGGATGAGCGGAGCCCTGTCGCGGAGGATCCTGAACGTCTTGGCAATAAGCGACACTTGGAGGAAAGGCATACATGAGGCCCTACAACCATGAGATGAGAAAGGCGTCCGCTGCCACCCTGGAGGGGTGGGCTTGCTGGGAGCAGAAACGGGGCAAATGAAAATTGTCTGGACTGTTGAATAGGCCATCAATGGGCTCCCCCCAGAGCTGGAAAAGTCTACTGTCTAAAATGGGGTCCAGCCGCCACTCATGTGGCTGGAGAACCCCGCTGAGCCTGTTGGCCAATAGGTTGTCCTGGCCTGGCAAATACATTGCCCTCAGGAGGATACCCTGTTGGATTGCGAATGAGCAGAGGCCCAGTGCCTCCCGGCAAAGGTTATAGGGACCCCATCCCTCCTTGTTGTTCACGTAGAAACATTGCTACCTGATTGTCCGTCTGGACTAGGACTGGCTGGTGGCACAGGTAGTGAGAGAAAACCCTCAGAGCGAGGTGTATTGCTCAAAGCTCCAGGAGACTGATCTGTTGGGAGCTCTCGGCTTGTAACCAGGTGCCCTGACAGCGGAGGGCTTCGCAGTGGGCTCCTCAGCAGAGCAGGGAGGCGTCCATGGTTAGGACTCTCAAGTGGCTGGGATTTTCTAAGGCATGCCCACTTCTACTGTTTTGTCGACTGCCACCAGACGAAGGATTCTGCCAACTGATGGGTCACCGCAACCCTGTCCATTCGGAGGTGGGCCTATGGTTCGGAAGACCACTGTGGTCCCGGAGGCCACGACTGCGCACCTCCCTCATTTAGGAAGGTGAGCGTTTTTCTCGGGGTGACGAACTGTGGAGGCTATGTGGTCAAGGAGGTGCAAGGGAGTGTGCCGGGCAGGCACCAAGGGGCAGTGCTGTATGTTCTCAAAACACTACACCGTCCTAGAGAGCGGTTGGCCTGATATCCTTTGGGCTAAGAAGGCCGTTGGACTGGAGAGTGATCGAGCCTTCACCCCAATGAACTCCAGGAATTGCACTGGGAGGAGGTGGGACATGGGATAATTTAGGACAAAGTCCAAGTGCTGCAGATGGTACGTGCTGTGGCCTGCTGGACCTCGGAGGCTGTGCCTCCCCTTAAGAACCAGTCATCAAGGTAGGGAAATACGAAGACCCCCTGGAGCCTGAGGAAGGTGGCCACGACCACCAGGCATTTTGTGAAGACCCTTGGGGCAGAGGCCAGGTCAAAGGGAAGCACCCGGTATTGGAAATGCTTGCCTCCTACCACCTACCACACAAACCGTCAGGTACTGGCACTGTAGTTGGGGTGGATTTAAGGATGTGTGACAACACATCCTTGAGATCTAAGGATCATAGCCCGTCCTTCCTGCTGGGGGATGTGGGTACACAATCCTGAGATCAGGAAGCATAGCCAGGTCTTCAGCTGGAGGTATGCGCAGAGCAGTTCCAAGATCTGGAGAGCCATCTTGAACTTCTCCTGTACCAGGAATTTGTTGAGGGTTGCACAGGTCAAGGATTGGGGCCTTAGACCCCCTGTCCTCTTTGGGGGCACGGAAGTATCATTCTGGAGTAGAACCCTCTGTCCACGAGGTTGGATGGGGCACTGGTTCCACGCGCTCTGGTCCTTGAGAAGGACCCGGCCAACTCCTTCAGGAGAAGGAGTCTCGGGTTGCAGGGGAGACCTGAGGGGCTCTCCGGGAAATAAAGGGGAGAGCGTCTGATTCCGGAAAAACGAGTAGTGGCATCCATGGAATAGTCTCCCAGTGGAGGTGGTAGGAGATGAGGAACGTAACTGAATTCAAAAAAGCATGGGACAAACAAAGAGGATCTGTAAAGGTAAAAAGGGGACTGTTTGTAGTTGTTGATCTGGGAAGGGACAGACTCAGATAGGCCCATGTGGTCCGTTTTCTGTCATCATATTTCTATGTTTTTATGTGGAGGAGGTAAACCCTTCCAGGAATACACTTCATGCCCAGGAGTCGGTGGTGATGGCCACCCACCTCTAGCCTAGAAATGTCAGGCTGCCTATCTCCGTGGGTGTAGTGAGGCGTATGCTCAGTGAGTCAAGAAGCTCCCCCCTGGCTGAGCCGCAGCCGGTGCCTGGGGTTTTGGGAGTCTTCCTGCTTACGCGGGCCATGTCTGTGTCCCTTTGCCTAGCTGCACCCTGTGGGGGGGAGCCGGGGATGCCCCCTTGTGGATAAAAGGTTGGGGGTGGGTGGGGGGGTTAGTTTCAGTAAGCAGCTCCCTTCCTTAGGTAAAAGGGGCTTTTTAACCCCGAGGCTCGTGCCAATCGGTTGGAGGGGCCAGTGGTATTCTTGGAGAGCCTGGTCCTCGTGCATAAACTCAGTCTCCAATCTCAGCGGTCTTGTTTGTCCTGGGTTTTGCCAAAAGAGGTTCTCCTCACCCTTGCGCATGGGACCGTCGACCAATTTGTCCTGAACCCACTGCTCGGAGACTGGATGACTGCAGCCCAAGCCTGGCGGTGTGAAAACATGATTTGAAATGAATGCCCCTCGTGCTGCTGATACCCGGGGCCGCTGACTGGAAACCAATCATAGGCTAGGTGCTCGCAGACATAAATTCTGGAGCACTCCATGGACGGCCTGGAGCCAGACTCGTTGAACCATTGCAAAAGGGTTCCTCAGAGAGACCAGCCGAGGAAACCTGGCGAGTTCCTTTTCCTTTGCCAGGTCTCCTCCTCAAGTACATAGCCCATGTACAGCTGGTATGCCTGGACCCGCGCAGATGAGCATGAAGCCCTGGTACGTCACTTCTTGACCGAGTGCATCCAAAGTGCCAGGCCTCCTTACCCCGGGGCACCGGGGAGTGCGTCTCTTCTAGGCTTTTCAGCTTGCATGACATGGCCGACTCCACCACCATGGAATTGGGCAAGCAGTTGTTACTACTTCTTGAAGCCGGGACCCTCCGGCAGACCCAATACACGAGTCGAGCCGCTTGCTCACCACCAGAACCGATGTACAGTGTCCTCCCACATGCGGAGCATGCAGCCATTTAACAGGATAGGAGGAATGGGCACGCATGGGTGAGTTCATGGGGAGGGGCCTTGCGTACTGATTTCAAGTTCGTCAGCGCCGAGGGTCCTTCCTCATGACTTGGTCGGTGAAAGCTCAAGGCCTTGGACATGTCCTTGACAAAAGTTCAAGAAGCCCATATCCTCTGGTGAGGACTGTCCTCCAAGGTTCTGAGACTGGGGATTTGGAAAAGGGGACATCGGACAGTGGTGACAGGGTATAGGTTGACTCCTCATCCTCACATTTCCCCAATCGGAATACTCCGAGAAGGGGACTCGTAGGTGGGCGGCTCCATGGGCTTCTAGGGCCCTTGAGGTTCCTAAGGTTGACAACCCGGCAAACTGGTTGGGGAAGACCAAAGGACTCCCAATCGAACGGGACGTCGTAGCGTGACCTTGGCCAAGGACTGACTTTAAATGTCAGAAGACCTCGAGGATCGGCTCAGCCTCGCAGAACATCTTAAGACATCGATGGCCCGGTGGTTGGAGCAGCGAACGTCGCTGGACATGATGGACAACAAACGCCCCATGATGGCTGATGAAGGCAGACAAACTGCATTCCAAAGCCGCCATTCTGGACATTCGCCCAGAAGGTCTCAGCAGCCCCTTTGACGCAGGCCCTGAGGGACTCGGGGCCCGGTGCCGGC